>PNEQ01077374.1:32142-83454 GCA_003012365.1 Medauroidea extradentata | reverse complement strand
CGAACCGTGTTCGCCTGTGTGTAGAGAGCACGAACCGTTGTTCGGTAGTCTAGAGAAGTCGTCGAGGTGTGTAGACGTGTTGCTACAATGTCGGATAGTGCTCAATTTATGAACCCGTCATTTTTATCGGACTTCATCGAGGCCTATCGGAATTATCCGTGTTTATGGAAAGTCAAGAGTGACGAGTACAGGGACAGAAACATGCGCGATGAAGCACTGAATACACTTTTACTCATTACGCGCGATAATATAGCCAGTGCCGATTTAAGCTTTCTGAAATCGAGAATAGAAACTCTGAAGCAGAGCTTTAGAAGAGAATACAGAAAGGTGAAGGACTCCATTAAATTCGGTGCATCGGAGGATAGTGTGTATAAACCACGATTGTGGTACTACGACATGCTATCGTTCATTACCGATCACGAGGAGCACAACCCATCTGCGTCAACAATGACCCTACAAGACTAAGCTGCAAAAGAGTATGGGGGAAGTCAAAATTTCAAATCTTCCATGTTTCGTCCTGTAGCCAAGTACCTCAGTGTAGCAAGCAGGCGCTGTTCGGCTGATATAGACGTTCTCATGTGAGTATCTTGCTTTGCAATATGGGGTGTCACACGTTCCAATAAATACTTAAACTCGTCCTCACTCATTCTTAGATAATTTTGATAGTCCTTCGCATTGTCTCTCAGCTCTTTCAATAGTTTCACGTGTGACCACCTTTCCCTTTTACGCAACCACTCCTTTGTCCACTGTGATCTCTTTCGCGGTTTTCTTTTAGTAAATACTCCTCTCATCCAAAATAATCACGGCAGCAGCCACTTTAGAACAGCTCATCCTGACGTTTTCAGAGTGAAACTGTGTCAATGACGAACCGATGTTGGCACTCCCCTCCACCGTGTGTAGAGCGCCTGGCCCCCGAACATGGTTCGAAGAACCAAGTTCGGCGAACCATGTTCGCATGTGTATAGGCCGCTTTAGGGAAGTGAGTACTAGATGCGACAAAGGAAAGGAGAAAAAATTATTTACGTCTCCGATGAAGTAGGCAAGTCTTTACTTGCACACGAGTTTACAGTGTTAAGATATTTCTATTTGAGATCGTATAACGGACCTTAAAAACTGTAACAAAACTCCTGGGATTAACTGTACACAGACGGACTACAAGTAAACACGGTCCAGGTGGCTGGAATCGCGTAAATTCTTATCAGATTGAAAGAAAACTCGGGGTTGTAGGTTGTTTGATGGCTTCCGGCTCCGAAGCATAGATTCGTGGGAACTGGGCGGTCGACCTCGGCTATTGTCCAATCCATAAAAGACGCGTCTTACGGGGAGGACGACAGAAAATCGCGACTACAGAAACTATCCGCTCAAGGCATATTCTTTGGGGGGGGGGGGGTAGGGGAATTCTGTTTCGGGGAGGAAACGCCCGGGATAATTTGTTACGCTGTCTCGGAGGAAAAATCCCTCGAAGATGGCCGAGGGTAGATGGGTGATATGATACCTCTCTGGCCGATATATCACCTGCCGCGTCGCAGTTTTGCCGTGTCTGTGCGCTGCTGTCAGGAACGGCACATTTCCTTCCCCGTCGAGGCCTACTGCCCCCGCCGGACTTCCCCGCGGAGTGAAAGACATTCTGGCAGCGACTTGGTCGGAGGAAGAAAAGAAGGGGGTTGTCGGTTTTGTGATGCCTGCCGCCCTTCCTGCAGGTTGAATAATGGCGTCTGTTTGTCGGCGGAGGAGATGCCCCGCCACCCCAAAGCTTCCAGTAAATTGTCCCGAGCCCACCTATAAAACGCGATGGATCCACTGGTGCTAAGGACCGGTGCATTCCTGGGACCACGGGCGAAACCCATAAAGAGAAACGGCGCGTACCTTCCTCCCACAAGACCCCTGGTTCTCCATTGTCGCGTGTATTCATTATTTCTTGTGGGCTAGAAGGTGGGATGGAGGAACTTGGGAGCTTTCTCGTCCGCTCTCCTTTCCGTCCTGTAAATCACGAAAATATTACCTCCCCCTCCCCTCGTAGAAAGTCTCCACCCCTTCCTTCCATCGCCCACCACCAAATCCTACGTCGTAAAAACATAATAAAACAGGGGCCCGACATGAGTGCCGAGGGCTAGTCCGGGGAATGGACGTCGGCAGTTTGTAGAAGCAGTGATTTTTATTCCTCCGCTTCTTCCACTCGTCTTCCGACCTCTTCCCCAAATGTTTTCCACGTGTCTCGAGCTCCCGACGCTTAGCGTCAAGAGGGGGAGAGGAAGGCTCTCGGGTGTCGGGGCTGTTGACTTCCACGTCTGTTGTCTGTCTTGCACCTCCGCCGACGGTGTCGTTCTGTCTGGGTCCACGGCCAGGCGCGACACGTCATGCAACTTGTCTTCTCTCGATTCCCGCACATTGTTTTCAATTCTTTGATTGTAGCCCTTTTTTGTTCACCGAAAGTTACCAAAGGCAAATACTTCCTGTTTCCACTGATTTTTTTATTCCAAAAAATGGAGTAGATGTCGTAAAACCATCGCATATGTGTGGTAAAGTGATTAACCATGAAACTTAAGGCTCGGTTTCTGTCGCCATATAGAATTTAATTATGTTTCACTTTTTTTTTTAATTCTGAGAATAAAAATGTTTAATCGACGAAAATACCGCAAATTCTATTTACCTTGAGCTACAATATAAGAACAGCAGTAGAGCTTTTAATGTATAGTTAGGTCGCAATTTGTCGGGCAAATTTTGAGTATAAAAAAAATTGCCACACAGATTGAGGCGTAATTATATGTCAACAGCTAAATCGCAAGGTCTGTGCTGTAGCGAAATGTAAATTGAATTTGAGGTATAGTCGCATATTTAACATTTTTTTTAGAGTTCGAAAAATTCGAAAAATAATAAAATTCATTATGGCGACTGAAACAGAGCCTTAATGTTTTCTATACAAAATATTGATATAATTTTGGCTAGTTGTCGACTTTAATACTATTTAGTTAAGTCAATCACTAACAAAAAGTTTTTCAATTTATAAAAAATTTAGGTTTCGTAGTAAAAACGATTTTCAACACATATGTGTAACGATTTTACAATATCTGCTTTCTTTTGGATAAAAAAAATATCCGCAAAAATTTTTCAAATTTTAGAAATTTTTTTTAAAAATAGGAGACGGTTTTGTAATGGGGTTTTTATTATTCAAGCCGTAGTCTGTGACATGTAATTTCAGTGTGAATTGTTTCACTTAATTATATTTGTTTGTTTTCGCGGTGTGCGTGAAGTAAAAATATGAAAACTGTGACTTTTAAAATGCCCACTATGGGTAAACTGGTTGATCTATTTTTTTTTAATATATAAAATGAAAATGTACTCCCAAATATCGTCTATAAAACTAACACTGTTTCATACAAATACAAAATTATGACCTTTTCCCCCAACTGAATGTATTTACTTGCGCTGCCTACCACGCACTTCAAATGCGTTACAGAATGTTCGGAAATTCGTTTATTTTTATGAAACTATTCCGCATGTGTCCATTGTGTCAGTGTACGGAAAGAAAACGTACCACAGACAAGTACGGGATGTTATTAAGGGCGCGGTTCACATAAGTTTGCAACGTCTTTTTTATTTTTATATTTGTACCAATTTTTTTTCTTATTTTAGACATAAATTGTGATTAAATCTTACTCTTATGAAATTTCTGTATCTCTCATAGTTTTTGTATATTCAGTCGTAAACGTCAAAATTTGCACTTTGTCGTTTTATGTACGCCAGTAAAACCAACTGACATACCAAACCGAAAAAAATTCACAGTGTATAACAGTGTTGTAGGCTATGATTTGACATATAAAAATTAAAAATAAAATATTTTTGTATGTTATAAAAAATGCTGAATTTTAAAATAAGAATGTAAAAATTTCAACAAATTTTTTAAAATATAAAAATCTAAAAAAAAAATGTTTTTATATTTGTCAAATTATAGCCTACAACATTGTTATACACTGTGATTTTTTTCGGTTTGGTACGTCAGTTGGGATTAGTGGCGTACATAAAACCGTAAAGTGCAAATTTTGACGTTTACGACTCATTACGCAAAAACTATGAGAGATAGAAAGATTTTCTAAGAGGAAGATTTAATCACGATTTATGTATAAAGTAGGAAAAATATATATAAAAAGACGTTGCAAACTGAGGTGAATCGCGCCCTTAAGACACCATGCTCATTAGAAATACTGTCTCTAAGACCTCAAAATGGCTCAAAATTGCCTTTTTCTGAATGCTTTATATACTGACCTGCACTGAACTTGGCTGCAGACTTTCCATCAATAAAAATTATATGGTCACCGCCTAAAGTCCCATAGTAAAAACTGTTCGGCGGGAATCTTGCTCGCTGGTTCAGCGCTTGGCTCGTTGCAGCGATGTGGTGTTTGAGACACGATTAAAAGTAACCCTTATGTCTCCGTCACATCTGGTAGGCGGCGCCGTTATACGTGGTTTGGTATAAAGTTAACACTCAAAAAAATCCGGCTTAAAGTTCTAATTTCAGCGAATTTGTGTCTTTCCGCGCGTAACGGCTAACAACGGAACGTGTCTAACCTCTCCGGACACGTCACTTAATGTTTGCGCTTGTAAGATACGTTGTTAGAATTTATTGGTTTGTGGGCATACGCCATTGATCATGTTTTGCTAATCAAACTTGTGTTAAATGACAAAAAAAAAATAAAAAGAGCAATAAAACAGACATAAAGAAACAAAAAAATAGTAAAAAAGCAATCCCAGAGGAAATCTGTCAGTTTATTATTATTTGTTTAATTATTATTTTTATATATTAGACAATAAAGTATTCTGGTTCTGTTTGTGTCTGTCGAACATAATAAAACTCAAATTTATAAGGTTGGAGTTCACAGACACGGCGACAGAATTTGCACATTTTTAACTCTAAATCTACGCTGAATTCGCATCGTGATAAAATATATCTAATAAATTTGGGGTTAGTAAAATTGATCATTAGAGGCACGATTATTTCGCGTATTGATTCTAGGTCAGGTCGAACGTCAGTAATGTATACTTCATTCCTCCTCCTGAGATTAGAAGAGAGGGGGTTTTAACACACATTTGACGACTGCAAGCCAGTCATAAATAAGGAAACTAGCCGTGGGCATATCACGTGCTACACGTTTGTACTGTCATAAGTAGGGCCCGGTAGTTTTCGCGTAAAGATTTTTGCCCCAAGCTTAACTTCATGATTATTGGAAGAGTGTTTTGTGCAGAGTCATTATTCATTTGACTGTGCCAATCAGTACATGGATAACTGTGACACATCACGCCTGTGATTTGCGGGTTTAACCTCAAGACGTTGTATGTTACGGCATCCAGTCACTGACCACATAGCAGAGATTCAGGTGCGCACGTCAGGCACTGAAACAAAGTGATGCAAAAATCTTTTCGCGGAAACTACCGGGCCTTAGTCATAAGCCAATGGATACTCGGCTTCAGCCGGTACACGTGTAGAACTGAGATGCCTAGGCTATTGCCAAATGAATACGTGAAATACTCGTGCCTCTAGTGATCATGTACGTCAGGGATGGTAAAATGTTAAATCTTTCAGTTTAAAAATACGCTTAAAACTTTCACTTGATGAAATAGAACACAACGCAAATTGTTGGAGTAAATTTATAAGTATTTTGGCGTTTCATTACTACACTGTGAAATAATCATTTTTACTATTAAATCAGTGTATTAATACAAAGACAGTGTGGTTATAAATGTTTTGTAGTTTTTCCATATTATCTTACAAAAACGTTTACAGTTCAATTGGTGTTTTTAGAGTTTATTTATCTTTAAGGATGTTCAAGAGGGTAAAGTTTATAAATTTATAATTGTATGAAATAGTGTTAGTTTTATAGACGTTACTTGGGGGTGTAATTTCCTCTTACGGGAAAAAAATTATCTCAGCCAATTTTCCTATAATGGCATGTAAAAGCCAAAATTTGCATCTTTTCATTTCATACAAAACTTTAAAACCAGTAAATAGAATGAAATGAAAAAAAAATCACATAAAAACTACATGTCACGGTCTACGGCTTGAAGCATATAACATCCCATTAGGCTACAAAACGTTTTTGTGTTAAACAGTTTTTTCACAAATTTGCAATTTTTTTTTTTTACCTTTAGCAATTTTTTGATGTGCAAAATTATTTAAAATGGGTTTTTATGTGTTTCAAGATGTAGACCGTGACATGTAGTTTTTATGTGATTTTTTTTCCATTTCATTATGTTCACTGGTTTTCAAGTTTTCATGAAGTAAAAATATGCAAATTTTCACTTTGAAGTGCCATTATATGAAAACTGGCTGAGCTATTTTTTTTTTTCTTTTTGTAAGAGGAAAATGTACTCCCTAATGTATTCCCTAACGCTATGTCGTACAAACATAAAATTATAATTTTTACCCACTTGAACGCCTTTAAGGCCCTTTCATACATTTCTTTTTCATATTGACTCATAACCGCGCACAATTTGTCTTTTAATTTATTGAATGTCCAGAACTTCTTCACGGATTTTCGTTTAAACCAGTTTTCTGTTTTTCTTGAATACCATTTCTCAACCGTTGAAATAATGTTTTTTTTCTAACAGTGTTAATGGAAATAACATATTGATTCCTGTATTTGAATTAAACTATGTTTAAAAAAAATTGTAAGAACAATATTTAGTGAAAATAACATATTGAAAATTAGGTCGGTTTAACTAATTATTTTTGTGTCATACATTATTTAATATTTACATAATTTGGTAAATAAAAATTCGTGATAACTTTTCAAATGGTACATTCAATGTTTAATTCCTCGAATTCGTAGAATTGTTGTGACGTGATAATCTGTTTTTGAAATTGAATTCAGGAAATGGAATCCAATAAATATTTGATCAAGTGAAATGGTCTGCCTGTCAAGTTGGCAGCGAGTTCGGGTAAGTAGTGCCACCAGTGAAGGCAAGGGCAAGGTCCTGCTACGTTGGGCTGATGGGGCCGCGACGGCCGAGTGGTCAGATCACTGGCTTTCTACCAAGACGACCCGGGTTCGATCCCCGGCGGGGCACGAGGGAATCGTTCCGGACGATGTCGCTGGCTGGCGGGTTTTCTCGGGGATCTTCTGTTTCCCTCCGCCGTTCTCATTCCTGCGCGCCTCCAGCGTAGGGCCTCATTTCATGTCATCCTTCGTGGTACGGGGCTCCCACTCATATAATCTGCCTTTGGAGTGCGATACCCTGGTCCTAGGGTATCCTCCACATACGATATTTATATATTTACTAGTTACCCGCGGCTTCGCTCGCGTATAATTTGGCCCTCGGAAAGACGCCACATTTGAAACACTTTGGAAGTTGACGTATACGCCTCGGTTCGGACCTTCGACCCTCACCGTCGCACTTGCGTTGACGACTTCTAAGTCGGATCTTCGGCCCTCTTTATGTTCCTATAGTACGTCTTCGGCCCTCTTTATATGTTTCTGGGACCTGCGACTCCCGTTTGCACGCCATCTAGTGGAGTTATTGAGGAATAGATATCGTGAAAATATTCTCTGTGTTAAAATATTTGTGTGTACCAATTTTCATTGTTGCGGGAATTTATAATGTTAGTATGTATGTATTTGCATTTTTTTTTTTCGTGAATTTTTCCGATATTTTAATAGTTATTTTTCTATTCGGGGCGGAGTCGAATCCAAAAAGTCAGGGATCATTAAAATCGGTCCAGCTGTGTTTGAGTTATAAATTGTGTAACTAAACCGACTTTGTTTTATGTATATAATATATATATATAAAGATTAGGCTGATGCTAACTGCCGACGACTGAATGGCTGGTCGTCTGCCCTTTGCGTGCCGCAATGAATACTGTTACTTTGCTGACGAGTATATTTATACATTAAGAGGGCGTGGTAGATAAATAAGCCCTGAGTTCTACAACTGAGATCTACATTTTTTGAAAGTCAATACAGACAAACTACAAAACAACAATCCTTTATAATTATATTTGCGAACTTTATTAGCAAACATTTACCTGGAACTATGTATTTGTTAAGCGTGATCTCTTGTGCCGCAATTAAATGTACGATATTCCGGCGTCAGAGATTGTTCTACAGATATACGTCATTCGAGAAAAATATTGCTCAGAAAGTTAGCAAAAACTATTGTCCGGGGTTGCTGTTTTTAATTTTTGTAAGTTGGCTTCGAGGAACCTAGAATTCTAAACTGATGATTGTAGCGCTGAATTATACACCACGCACTCTCTAAGTACATAAATGTGTATTCGATCCCGTTTTGTTTCGCCCTTGATTGATTTACTAGTGTCGTTTAGTTAATATAAGAATCCGTTAACAATACTAAGCTGTCTTCATAACACGTTCCAGAAAAATGACACGTAAACGGAGCCGGTTTTTATGGTCGTACGCCTTGGCAACGGTTCAGTGTATACAATAATCTTCTAAACATCGAAATGCTCAGAGTGGTGGCTAGTATTTCTGGTTTCATTTTTGCACGCTGTTTACTTGGAAACACAGGAGAAAGCTTGTCTACCATTGGTTGAGCAAGATAAGTAGACGTACCGATAAATGCCCATGGTTTTCCAGCCCCCTCATCCCGGACCCTGTGTGTTTGACTGAAGACGGGATCAGAGTCTAGTTCCAGAACCGTCGCTTTTCTGTTGTCATGAAGCTATTTGGTGTCTTGTCTTCTACGTTTCAAACAAATTTTGAACAGCACAGAAAATAATTATTTTTAATTCTGCTCTTTACGAAGTGTTCTCGTGTTGTGCTTCGTTATTTCACTGCCCGACTTCAGTTTACTCCCGAGGAGTGATGGTGTGGCTTTCCGTCTTTCCACCTCCAAGCGAGACTGGTTCGTTTTCCTGCCTTGTACCTCGATCGTTATTGGCACTGAAAGAGGGCGTAGGCTTGCGTCGCCTCTTATCGTGTTTCGGATTCCCAGACGTGTCCTCTCTCTGTCTTGTCTCTCTTCTCACCCTCCTCTCCCACGCGAGGTCAAACTTCAGGGAGAGGTTTGCGAGGTGGAGGCCGTCGAAAGCAATAGTGCATTCCGACTGCACGGGAGGTGTCTGGTGCACCCGGGCCCCAATAAATGCCGACGCGGCCGCCGCCCCTCCACATCCCCCTCTTTCCAGAAGACCGTTCTCTTCATCGCCGGCACTGTCTTTGTGTTGTCATGGGAGCTAATATCGCGCCCGCCTTCACTTCGCGAGGTTCGACGCTCGATAAAGGGGGAAATGAAAGTGATAGTGCATTCAGGCGTCCCACCCCGCGACGTCTCGCGTTTCCCTCTCTCGCCCGGAGGAATTTCTTGAGTCTTGTCTTCGACAACCCGCACTCCTCACCTCTTGGGGTACGTCTCCTATTATTTGTAACCTTGGTCTCTCGGAGAGGGTGAATGCACCGGAGAGGGACATGGCCTCCAGGTGTAGACTGTGGCGGCGCCGTTTTATTGGATTTCTCCCGCGAGGCCCTACGTATTGTCGGCGCGCTGTTGGTTCCGTGCCCGCCTTGAGCTTGCCTCAGCCACCTAGAAGTGCGGTGATGGCTAGGGCCAGGAACTTTTCGCGAAAATAATTTTTCCCCACTTGGTGTCAATGCCTTACTCGCACATCCTCAGCTATGCTTCGTGGTTATTGGCAGTGTGTCTTCATGAAGTGACGTCTGTAATTTGCTGGTAGAACCCCAAAACTCGTGAGAGTTAAAACATCCAACCACTGTCTACGAAGCAAAATCACATATGTGAACATAAGCCACTGAACCCAACTGAGGCACAATTATTTTCGCGGAAAATTCATGGCCCTAATGATGGCAAGTTACTACATAGGCCGTTCAAAATAAAGTGAGCACTGCATAAAGTGTTCTTTCGGCCATTTTGCAGCCATCTTTACCATTTTTAATATGAAAACTTCCATGCAACAATCACTGAAAAAAAGATAATAGTTGCAGGTACCATACTTTTGTTAAAATAGGGACGACAGAACAGTTTGGTTGTTGGTACAACTCTGGACAGTTCTTTCAACAACCTCTTTTGTAGACGAAACAAATAACCTTGTTGCTTTTTCAAACCAGATGGTAACTTGTACAAAACAGATTGTTGAAGGAACTGTCGAGAGTAGTACCAACAACCAAACTGTTTTGTTGTCCCTATTTTAACAGAAGTATGGTACCTGCAACTATACCCTTTTTTCAGCGAAAAAACAGCGTAAACGTTTCAATACTCTCAAAAGTAAACATCTATTTGCCCAATAAAACATATTTTTTAATTAATTACAAATTCTGCTGAGTGCTCAGTTCATAGTGAACAGCCTGTAATCTTTTTACTCTTGCGTTAGACCAGGGGCGGCCAGTCTTTTTGGAGCTATAGCCAAAAGAGTGAGTGAGAGATTTTGGTCAGCGCTTAGTATTGAGGTCTTCTGCGCTGGTGAGAGGTGACATGAGGTGAGTATGCAGCAGCGCTGGAATGAAAAGTGATGGGGGACGGGAGATCCCTGAGAAAACTCGCCATCAGTGGCATCGTCCGGCACAATTCCCACATGCGAAAATCCGGGGACCGACCCCGCCTGGAATCAACCACGGATCGTCTTGGTGGGAGGTGAATGGTCTGATCATTCGGCCATCGCGGCCCGTAAGTCCAAAAGAGTTAAACCAAATAATGTCACGGGCCTCCGTAGATAACTTTCAGTTTACTATTTTTCATGAGCTCAGAACTGAGATAATTTCATATGCTATTACACATAGTTCCTTTATATAATGGTTTTTTGCAGTATAGTCTCAGCTATGATTAAAATAAACTACTATTTTACAGTTTAAATAACAACAAGTTCAGAAATTGCAACAAAAAAAATCAGACTAATGATACCCTCTCATTACCCAGAAAGAAGGACATAATTGACATTTATAGACCATTGTTAAGAAATACTGAATTTATATTACCATCAGCGTAAATAATTTAAAGTTATTGTGCAAATGTTTTAGCTTTTGGCGTTCTGTTCAAAGTGCCGCGACGGGCCAGTTTTTGGCCCGCGGGCATAGGATAGGCCGTTCTTGCTTTAGACCGATGTAAGCAAACGAGGTCAATATTCCGCCACGAAAACCAGCGATTGGTCGCTGTCAGAACTGTGTTGATGGATGGTTAGCTACAAGTTAATCTAATTACAATAGACCTAACACAAATCATTCTTATTCAACTTAAACATATGCTTATGTTTTTAGTCGCTGGCAAATTCTCATCAGTATTTATAACAGCAAGGACTTTATATATTTGGAGTTTTTTTACACACGGAAAATGAAAGAACGTTACTACGCACAGTAGTTTTAACAAAACTGTCATACCAACCGTAACCGAGCAGACTTCCCCCCCCCCCTCCCCGTTTGTCACAAGTTTTCAGTTTTCCATTAATTTCTTTCGCGCACTGTAAATACTGGCAGCGCGCACACCAGTCATCTCGGCTGAAATAGCAGCTAGTACCTTCACAAGCATTGTCTGACGCTGTTGACTACGATAATCAATAACATTCAGAATGCGATTATCTTTTCGCCTTTCTTTTAAGGGGCCTCCCTAGATAGGCTGCATTTGTGTGTGTGAGGCAGGAGCGGTATAATACGAGTGCCACTACCGACGTATGTACTGCATTATCGCTTCTCCGCGCAAGCCACTCAGATGGCATGCAGGGCTTTACTATTATCCTTTTTCCTATGGGACTTCAAGCGGTGACCACATTATTTTATTTGTGGACAGCATAGTTCAAAGTCTAACGCTTGTTTCTATAGTTGTGTTTTTCTAATCCGGTTGTTATTTGTCTACACCACGGTCGTAGAAGAACAGGTCTGGACACTCGCCTATCTACCAATGTATTTTGCTTGACCCCCTTGTTGTTAGGCTGTAGTTTGTCAAGTTACCGAGAATGTTGTATTTTTTGGCGCTGTAATCCGGGCGGTCGGATTCAAACTCCGCCCATTTTTTTTTCCATTGTTAACATTATAAAGTAAATAAAGATTGCTGAAGCCATGATTTAAAATTGTGAGCAAAGAAAATATTTCATAAATTGATAAAAAATTACGTTTCGATAAATTGTTTATCTTAGTGGGAGGGAAGTGGGCGGAGTTTGAGCTCGACCGCCCGGATTACAGCGCCAAAAATGTATAGCATTCTTGGTAGCTTGGTGAACTGCAGCCAAACAGCAAGGGGGTGTAGTTTCCAGGCGTATCCAGACCTGTTCTTCTACGACCGTGGTCTAGATACGGCAGTCTAGGAAAGCCATTTTTGGCCATTTTGAGGGGCTTCGAAAACGAAGTTTCTAGTTAACGTGCCGAGTTTTTTTTTAAAATATAGCGACATAGTTTGAAGTGGGTGTTCTTTTCTTTGGTATACAAAAAATATTTTGCGTTAAACAGTTAAAAAAAAAAAAAAAAAAAATAGTAGCCGCAACTCGCTGCAACGCGTTTGAAGCGCAGGTAACATGTCTCACGACACAAGCTAACGATTTTTGACCGCGACGCGCCATGCTGCTCGACTGAAACTGTCAAATAGGAGTCCCGACTCGTCAACACGAAAGCAACACACCAGTGTTTCCAGGTCTTTTACGACGAAATATTGTCTTCAGAACTTAAAATCATCTTATTTCGGGAGAAATTATGGTACAGTGTTAGCTTTTGTAATATTTTTATTTTAAATAGTCAACTGTTCACAAACCAACTATGTATTAAATTGAATTGTAAGAATATTAACTATTCTAATTAGATATACATGAAACCAAATTGAATAAGAAACTGACATTACCTTTTTGAATGATTTTCGTGCAGTTTTCAGCTTGCAGTTGTCTCCAATAATGCTATTGCATATTTAGGCTATGTTTATAACTTAAACTACGCCCGTGCGACGGCATATATGGGAAGTAACGTAATATACTGCTATCAGTCTGGACTATGCTGTAGGAACATTGCGGAGTATAACTGAGCCAGAAAAAAAAACATTAAAAGGTAAAACATAATGATTGTTTTCTTCCCGTACCCAATAAATAGACAGTCTTTATCGATTGTTCGTGCTGAACATGAATTTATGGTACAATTAGCCATTATCGGCAAGTAGGTATCGTCTATGGTACAAATTGTGGAAATAAGGTACAAAACGATAATTATGGTACGACCTAGCAACACTTGCAACACACATTCAATAACCACGGGAACAAACTGTTTACTGCTAATGGCGCAAGCGCGGGTAACAGATTGACGACTGCCCTGCTGCTTTCAATGCAGCGTGGAAAATGGTGCGTATAAAAAATTCCACACCTATTAGTAAAAACATGTATGTCATACGAGGTAGAAATTTAATTCCTTAGTAATAAATATACATGCAATGGTTAAGGGTGTTCAAGTGGGGAATAATCGTGAAATTTTTAGGTTTGTATGATATAGTTTTAGTTTTTTTTAGACATTACTTGAAGTACATTTTCCTCTTACAAAAAAAAATCAGCTCAACCATTTTTCCCATAGTGGCACTTCAAATTCAAAATTTGCATATTTTTAGTTCTTATAAACCACAAAAAAAAAAACAATGAACGTAATGAAATTTAAAAAATGACACTGAAACTGCATGTCACAGGCTATTGCTTGAGATGTTTTGAAATCCATTACAAAGAAAATTTTTCTGAATTTTGAATTGTTGGCCTCTTTTATAGATTTTTTTTTTAAATACAAAAATATTGCAAAAACATGTCAAACAGTGGTCCGTGACATGTAGTTTCAGTGTGATTTTTTTTTTTTTTTTTTTTTTTTAATTTCGTTATGTTAATTGATATTTGCGGCTTATAAGAACTAAAAACGTGCACATTTTGAATTTGAGGTACCATTATGAGAAAACTGGCTGAGTTATTATTATTTTATTTTCGTAAGAGGAAAATGTAGTCCCAGGTAACGCCTGCAAAGCTAACACAATTTCATACAAATATAAAATTATGTTTTTTCCTCACAATAACTCCCTTAAGGGTGTTCAAGTGCGACAAAATTATAATTTTATATCTTTATGAAACAGTGTTAGTTAAGTAGACGATACTTGTGAGTGCAGTTTTCTCTTACAAAAATTTTTTAGCTCCCATAGTTTTCTCATAACGGTGCGTCAAAGTCATAATTTGCTTCTTCTGCTGCCATGCAAATAGTGAAAACCAACTGACCTACATAAACAAAATAATTCACTGTGATATAACATCCCATTAGCTGTGCAATAAATGATTTAAAAGACCATAACGTAATATTTTGATTTTTTTAAAAATTCGCAAAAATACAAGAAAAAAGTTGAAAATTCAGAAAAATTTTTAATTACAAAAATAGTTCAGGGGATTTTTTTTTTTTTAAGTTTTATTACGTAGCTCGTCATATGTTATTTCACTGGGAATTATTTCACTTATGTGAGACAATTGGTTTTCACTATTTGCATGGCAGCAGAACATGCCAATTTTTACTTTGACGCACCGTTATGAGAAAATTATGAGAGTTAAAATTGTTTCGTAAGAGGAAAATGTGCTCACACGTATCGTCTACAAAACTAACAATATTTCATAAAAATATAAAATTATGATTTTATCGCGCTTGAACACCCTTAAGGGAGATTGTGCGCCAAAGCAGAGAATTTTCATAATTTTCGATGTAACTTTTTCCCCTAGCTTATTACAGAAAATCAAGGCTCGACAATCCGTAGATTACACTTTTGTTCACCTTCTTACTTTATTACATAGTCACAGACTTTCTTATTTTTGGAACACTGATGGCAGATGGGGAAAATGTCTCTTTTTTTCCTATCTGCCATCACAGCTCCAAAAATAAGACAGTCTGTGACTATGTACTAATGTTAAAAGTTGTACAAAAGTATCATTTCCGGATTGTCGAACCTTGATTTTCGATAATAAGCGAGGGGAAAAAGTTCCATCGAAAATTATGGAAATTCACTGATTTGGCACACCATCCCCTTTTTTATGAATGGCAACTACTTTCAGAAGCGTATTGACACAGTGCTTGTAGAACAACCAATCACTAACTATTAACCCACGTGGATTTGTTTACATGTGCACTAACGTAAGAGTAAAGGGAATACAAGTATGTGCCGGCCCAAGTTGCTATCTCTTACCACGGGTCTTTAGTGTAATAAGCGTTCCCGTATCCTTATTTTTGTGTTATTTTTTGTATAGGAATCACCGCAGGTAGTTTTGTGGCCTTGTTAATTTGATTAAATGCTGACTTTGGCCCGCTACTTGGTGTGGTTTTTATCTGAATGTCTTTTTTGAGCCCCGCAAAAGTTGAATTTCTAAGTACTGAAAATTATCGTAAATAATTCGTAAAAATATGTATATCTCGTAAATATATTTTAAAACTACAGTTTTTTTCGTGATAATATTTAGTAGATGTTTTTGATACTTTTCGGCACAGGAAGTTTCTGCAGTAAAATACTTTTTGAGGATTCTAAGTTGAAAAATGGCCGCGGTGGCCGAGGGGTCAGACCACTCGCCTCCTACCTTGGCGATCCGGGTTCGATTCCCGGCGGGGTCGGTCTTCGGATTTTCGCATGTGGGAATCGTGCCGGACGATGCCGCTGGTCGGCGGGTTTTCTAGGGGATCTCCCGTTTCCACCGCCCTTTCATTCCGACGCCGCTCCATACTCACCTCATGTCACTATCACTAAGGTGAAAAATCTCGAAAAGAGTCGTTAATGACAGTTTTAGACACATTTTGAATATGAAATTTTGTTTCACTGAAGTTGTGGGTGCCGCATTATGCTCTCCTGCCCCTTTTCACCACATTCCCCCCCCCCCCCGTAAATATGTTTTTTTTGTTCAGAAACCTTTACGGGTGCACGCACAATTCACCAAATTTTCATCACAATGGTATGTATGGTAGCCTATAGGAACACACACACACACCGTACATATATATGTGTATGTATATATGTGTGTGTATTGGTATGTGTATGATTTAAGGAAATTAATAGCCCTTACTCGGAGAGGTGATTGCTGTGAAATAGTAATCGGATATTATATGGGTCACTTCCAAGGCAAGCTCTTGAAAATATAGTTTAAGTATAGTATTTTGTCCAAATATATATATATATATATATATATATATATATATATGTGTGTGTGTGTGTGTATATATATATATATATAAAGGTTAGGTGTTAAATTACATTTCTGTTGCTGATTTTTAGTATTATTGAGATAATAACCTGTAAAAAAAATTCTGTTTTAAAACCTTTCCGTTTATGAAAATAATAAGGGAGGCAAACCTCATATTGGATGAAATTACTTTGCCGTCAGGTATTGTGAACATTTCGTGATGTCTATTGGAGAAGCGCACCGTAAAGAACAAAAAATGTCCTGTTACAAGCTCCTATAATGCACCGTTTAGCAGAAAAAAAGCACATAACTGTTGCTGTAAAAATAATACAACGCCTGGTATGTAGGCAAAAGTGGTACTTTCGTCAAGGAATTGTCTTATGTGCACTGTGCTGTCAGTAAAATGCAACCTGTGATGTAGTTGTTTAAAAGCATGTCGTAAAATCCGTGTAAGTAAATTTCAAAAATGTTAGGCTCGGTTTGGTAAAGTTGGAAACTAATCTGGTTTTGCATCATTTTTACAAAATTATTTTTTTTATTCGAAGAGAAAAATCTACGAATTTAAGAACAACATTTATCGCAGCATTGACTTTTAATTGCACTTCGTGTATCATTCAACGAAGAAAGTAGATTAATAAACAGGTTGAAAACGTACTGTAACTATTCTGAATGTACGTAGGCGACCGACGTTATGTTGTTCGAAAAACTGATGGAATTTTTCTAAAAAAAAAAAAATTGTAAAATTGTTGCAAAACCAAATTAGTTGCCAAAATTTGCGGAACCAAGCCTAATTTTTTTACTTGGGTGGATTTCGTAACATTCTTTTATACAATTGCGTCGCGGGTGCATTTTCCTGAGAGCACGGCGCAAGACAATTACTTTTTGCCTACATGCCAGGTGTTGTGTTATTGTCACAGCAACAGTTGTGTACATTTTTCTGGTAAACAGTGCATTCTAGGAGCTTGCAACAAGAGGACCTTTTTCGTTCCCGAGAACATTGGGATTTTAGGGTGCAAAGTGGTGCTATTTAAAAAGTTTACAAAAAAATATATCCCGTTTAAGAAGTTGTAATTTTTTAAAGTATAACTTGTGCTTTAAAAGTGAAAACCTTTGTGCTGATAAAAAATAAATTATGTAAATTTCATTTGAAAGCTTCTGCTTCCACACTGCTGCAAGTTATGTTTGTGTTGTTAATGTTGTGTTGTCCTTTACATAGCTCTAGAAAAGTAGGAGGTAATCTTTTCTATATTTTACGTGGCACTTTTGGTTTTGTATTTTTGGAGCAGTCTCGGGAAGGGCCGTGGCCTCTATGCACCCCCCCCCCTTTTTTTTTTCTGGGTCCTCCCTTGTCATCCAGTAGTGACCCTATCATGTTTGCAAAGCTTTTATGGTGTAGCCTAATATTATAGACGAAGGTGTATTGTACGTGTCTATGCCTTTTAAAATATCCTGCACCAAAATTTTTATACCTAACAAAGTACCATAGAAATATCAATTTTCGTCATTTTCTGCGGTGAGAAAAAAGTTTTAAAAGGATTACTACAAACGGTTGTATATCGAACGAAGTGGTGCAACGGTAACACATTGGACTCACAAGCTGGAGGATCCGGGTTCGATCCTCGGCTCCGGCCATTCTGATTTTGGTTTTCCATGGTTTCCCGAAATCGGTCCAGGTGAATGCTGTAATGGTCCCTTAAGGCTGTCCATGTGGTAAAAATTCATAATTTTATATTTTCACGACATAGTGTTCGCTTAGACGTTACTTGTGCCTACCTTTTTCACTTGTAAAATGTTTTTAGCTCTTATGGTTTTCACATTAGCGGTATGCCAAAGTAGAAATTTACAAGTTACGGGAACGTAGGAATAACTCGAATGAAATAATTTACACTGAAATTAGATATTATGGGTCGTATGCTAATATATTTAAAACACACAACAAAGTTCTTTTTTGTGTTTTTTAAAAATCGATGTAAAGAAAGTAAATTGTCATTATTTTCAGAATTCTTTTTAAGGGATAAAGGAATTTCGCCGTGTGTTTTAAATATTTTAGCATACTGTCCATAATACTCATTTTAGTGTAAATTATTTTATTCGAGTATGTTAGTTGGTTTTTGTTATTAGCAAGTTTCCGTAACTTACAAATATCGACTTCGGCATGTCGCTATGGGAAGAATATGAGAGCTAAAAAATTTTCACAAGTGGAAATTGTAATCACTATAAAACTAACACAATGTCGTTGAAAAATAAAATTATGCATTTTTGCCACGAGATCGCCCTAGGCATTATTATCTAACGGGTATACAGACGTGCAGGGGTACAACAACTCAGTATTTCAAAAGGGGTAAATATGATATAAATTACAGTTTCTTTATACTTTTCCATGTGTAGGAAATTGAGTATCAGACAAATAACGTAATTTTTTTTGGGGGGGGGGGGGCAATACATCCTTACCTCCCCCTGTTGTGCCCCTGCACACGTATAACGTTCTTCGAATGCTGTTCCTTAGCAAACAAATATTTTACGTACGTTCATTCAGGGCGCGGTCTACCGCAATTTTCGTCATCATTTTTTTTTTATTTGTACCAGATCTTTTTTTTTTTTTCTTATTTAAGACACAAAATGTGACTAAATTTGGCTCTTGGGAAATTATTTTATCTCTCATAGTTTTCGCGTAATGGCTTGTTAAAGTCATATTTTTGCATTTTTCCGTTTTAACGACTACACTAAAACCAACTGATATACCAAACTCAAAAAAAATCTCAGTGGATAAAGACATTGCAGGCTACAATGACATGCTCATAAAATTAAAGAATGAAAATTATTTGAATTTTAAAAAATTGCTGAAACTGAAAATAAAAATTTAAAAAGTTCAATAATTTATTTAAAAATAAAAATAATGTTTATTCTTTAATTTTATGAGCATGTCATTGTAGCCTGCAAATGTCTTTATTCACTGTGATTTTTTTGAGTTTGGTATATCAGTTGGTTTTAGTGTAGTCGTTAAAACGGAAAAATGCAAAATATGACTTTAACAAGCCATTACGCGAAAACTATGAGAGATAAAAAAATTCATAAGAGCCAAATTTAGTCACATTTTGTGTCTAAAACAAGAAAAAAATATCTGGTACAAATACAAAATAAAATAATGATGAAAATTGCGGTAGACCGCGCCCTTAATTTGAGAAAAAACAAGCTCTGCACACAGCTCAGCTACATGGGCAGTCGGCCACCTGAAAGAAGATAAAAAAAAAATGTAAGGAGAATTTCGTGACGTACGGTTGGCGTCGCTAGTGGAGGGGGCGCGCTTTAGAAACCAGACACCGCGCGAGCCGTGTGCCGTGTCGGCTTCGCGTCGCGTGTGCAACGGGGCGTGACGCGGTGTCTAGTTTCGTGCTGTCCGCTTCCTCGCCGACTTACAAAGTGCAAGTGGCGTACATCCCGGCCCGTCGCCAGCCTCAGTTCATTACTGGTATATACTCCGTTTTTTTTCTTTACCCGTTTACCGTGTTTCTTAGACCTGTGTGGGTTTTAAGGCCAAGTGTTTCTATTCACCCTGTTTTTGCTAGTAATAATTTTAAAATTCTAAAAGGGGTTAGATACAGGAGCGCCGTTCAGGAGGGGGGTGGGGGCAAATGCCCCCTCCCCCTGGATTTAGAATTGTAAGCGTTTTTTTTTGTATTTTGTTATACTTAAGTTTTATTATTAAAGTTTCTAATTTATATATGCTTAATTAATATAAAAGATGCAACATGGTCACTGTCGCCGAAAAAAAAATCTTACCCCCCCCCCTCCTCCCATGAAAAACCTGAAATGTCGCCCCTGGGCAGATACCGTAAAACCTTCACATTGAAATGTTGAAAACCGCTATTACTATGTAACCTAATTTTTTTTTCAAAGCACACAAGATATTGAAATTCTGGCTAATTATCTACTTACTTAAATTAATTTTATTTAAGTAGGTAGATAATTAAATAAATTTGTGTAGTTTTGCTTCGAAAAAAAAATAAGGCTACATACTTACAACAATTGTCAACTAATCTATGTGACGATTTTACGATATATACTCCGTTTTAGAAAATAAAAATTGAATGATTCGCATAAACAATGTTATACCCAAACAAACTGCTTTTAATTGCATTGTTGTTCTTGTCATTTTATTCAAATATATACAGTTCTGGGTATCCTAAGTTATCCCATCTTATGAAACACGACACATACTAAAATATTCCACATTTTTTAATTTTTTTTAAGCAGAAATGTTGGTTAGAACGTTCTTCACATGAGTTATTAAATTATTGGAAAAGAAAAAAAATTAAAGTCGTATTTACAAAAATAAATACTTTTTTTTTGTACCTGTTTATCTTGCGCTTCAAAATTATTGTTGTGCTGTAAAAAAAAATCTTCATAAAGCACATATTTGAAATAATTTTCTTGATTTCACAACGTAAGTGCTTTCTTTGTAGCAAAAGGAAATATTTATTTTGCCAAATTTTTAGCTTGTTAATAAAAAACTGCAACTTACTTTATTATAAATTGTAATGCTGAAGTATTATTACGGCCACACTGAAACCAATAAGGAAAAGATGCTGTGAGGATGCGTCCGGAAATGCCATTTTCTGTTCGCGAGAACAGCTAGGAGTTCCGGGAAATTTTCAAGTGCGTCCGCCGGTCGCGCCAACGTGGCATTTCCGGGCACGTGCAAAACAGGTCTTTCTTGCTCTGCGGAATATGACTGGCATCCTCAATTTTTCCCTCCCCTTTATTTCGCAGCTAGACATTTTGAACTCCTCCCCAGGCCAGATTTCACAGGTAAAAAAATCCCACTACGTGATGTCAGTAATTTTGCACTTTGGTGTGTGTATTTGTTTGGACCAACAACATTTTACACGTGTTTTTAAAAACTCCGAATTGGTTACACATATGCTACTGGAATACGCATTTGCACATATGTGTTGAGTAGTAAAGTTTGTGTGAAACTTATTACGTCTGAAGCGCATGTAAAATTACTTCAACTTTGAATATCGTGCCTTATATTAAGCAATTATATGTATTAAGTTATCATTTAGTAGGTTAACACGGCAATATCAGTGTGTAAATACCTGATTCCCAGTCATTATATTAGTAATATGGCCTTCTTTGAAAAACAAATATTATATTATGAGTTAAAAGGATATTTTACTAAAAGTTAATTATTTAGACATTTACTTTTTTTGTAACTCTAATATATTTAACATGTTCCTAAATAATTTTAATTAAATTTACAGAACGTAACATTGTACACAAAATCTTTTAACTTTTTGTACAAACTTCCATGTATGTTAGAAACCAGTGAATAATTTGGCTTTTTTTAATTGTATACTTATAAAATGTTTTTGAAATTTTATATTTAAATTATGACAGCAGTAGTATATATTTTGCTGTAGATTTTTGGTATACGTTATTTTGACGAGGTTTCACGTGTCGTGTAGGCTATCTCCAGTTAATGACGTACATTTAGTATCAGATTTTGGCAACGCTACCTTAAATTAGATTTGTGCTATCACTTTGCCCGTTCGCAATTGTTAGTACACTCCTAATCAAAATACTCGCACAGCTATCTAAATACTAAGTGATTAATTTTGTTATTGAGCTTTGAAAATGAATAATTGTTTCAAAACACGTGCAAGGAATTTCTGTTCAAGGGCGCGATGTATCGCAATTTTCATCACCATTTTTTTTTTATTTGTACCAGATATTCTTTTTCTTATTTTAGACACAAAATGTGACTAAATTTGGCTCTTATGACATTTTTTTATCTCTCATAATTTTTCGCTTAATGGCTTGTTAAAATCATATTTTACATGTTTCCGTTTTAACGACTACACTAAAATCAAGTAATATATTAAACTCAAAAAAATCACAGCGCATAAAGACATTGCAGGCTACAATGACATGCTCATAAAAATAAAGAATAAAAATTATTTGTATTTAAAAAAAATTCTGAAACTGAAAATAAAAATTTAAAAAATTGAATACTTTTTTTAAATACAAATAATTTTTATTCTTTATTGTTATGAGCATGACATTGTAGCCTGCAAATGTCTTTCTTCACTGTGATTTTTTTGAGTTTGGTATATCAGTTGGTTTTAGTTAGTCGTTAAAACGGAAACATGCAAAATATGACTTTAACAAGCCATTAAGCGAAAACTATGAGAGAGAAAAAAATTTCGTAAGAGCCAAATTTAGTCACATTTTGTGTCTAAAATAAGAAAAAGAATATCGGGTACAAATAAAAAATAAAAAAATGGTGATGAAAATTCCGGTAGCCGCACCCTTAAGGGTAAGATTATAAGCGGGAAAGGATGGTGAGAGAATGGAGGGGTTGTGTAGCAAGTTTAATGATGCAGTGGTTCTTGTATCTTCATTAATACACTGCTCTATAAATGAATACAATACAAATTACGCTTTTTATCTGCCCTGCACCTACCTGAGACCTCGTGTAATATATGTACTTTAACACTTCTTCCTCTGCGGATATGCTGTTTTATGTTAAATGGGGTTTATGAGATCGGCATTTTTTAAATGAAATTACCTGAAAAGATGCAATTATTCCGATTAATGTTAAGAGTTCATGGTAGATAAATAAACGCTGAAAAATCAACTGATTTCTAGGGTTTTTTCGAAGCCAATATGGATAAAAATACTCAATGACAATCCTAGATAATGGTATTTTCCAACTTTATGAGTAAATATTTATCTAGAATTACTAATTCGTTACGCATGATATCTTGCGCCGCAGTTAAATGCACGAGGTTCCAGCGTCAGAGATTGTGCCTCAGAAGTTTGTAACACTGGAAACAATTTTGTTTAAAACGTTGACTAAAACTATTGTCTAGGATTGCTATTGTTTAATTTTCGCAAATTGGCTTCAAGAAACCTACAGTTATAATGCTTTTAGCGTTGAATTATGTACCACACCGTCTTAAAATGTAGCGTAGGAATCAATTGCTGTTTTCAGCGTTTATTTATCTACTACGCACTCTTAAATATGTGGTTGTAAACAACCTAACAGCATAAAGAAAAACGGTAATTCCAATTGGGTTTGTGATTCCCCCTCCCCCCTCAAACCTTAAGACCACGCCTGGTAGTTTTACAGCGATTTTGAAAATTGATATATTTTTAAAGCAACATAATTTTCATATCTAAGAATCCCTACACAGTAGATCACAAATATAATATGTTTTGTGCCTAATTTGTTTGGTAGCAATGAAGTTCATAGTGTATCAAATTTTTTCACCCAAAATATTACCAATTTTGTAATGAAAGTAAGCCAAAATCGTGCAAAATATATTTTTTGCGAACATATGGTACGTTATTTTTCTGATCAGCTACATAGAATTTCCGTATTACTGCTGTTGGCCTTGAATTTTTTCAGAGCACACAGTTGAAAAAAGGTTTTGAGTTTTTTTGCACCAACATGAAAAAATTAATCTAGCATGGCCTTAATAAAACAGCGGCGTCTGTCGTCTCTCCCTGCTAAGGTAGGACGTTGCTCTTTGTCTGGGATGCTGGGCGTGGCGTGGTCCAGACGCTAGGTCAAGGACTTCCCCCCCCCCCCTCCCGCGCGGTCGATAGACCCCTCTCCCCTCTCCCACACCACCCACATCCCCATCAGATCCCTAAACCACTTTCTCTGCCGCGTGCTCAATTCCGGAAGGCGATTATATTAAGAGGGAGTGTTAAACTATTTTATGATATCTTCAGTTTTTGAGCTCTAACATGTATTCAAATTGTAGTATCAAAATTTTCTCTTCGACAAATAGGCTATATTATTGGTAAACTGCTTGACTTAAGCAATAATGGAATCTTACGTTAATTTGTCATGCAGATTCATTGCAAGTGATTTATAGGTTAACTTTCAAGAATTCTCTTGCAATGGTTCTGCATGGAAAATTAATTAAATATTCCGTTATTATTTATGTCAAGCAATTTACTATGAATATATCCTGTACTTTGTTGAAGAGAAAATTTTGATAACACAATTTTAATAAATGTTACGGTTCAAAAACTGCAAATAAATTCAATTGTCTAACACTTCCCATCTCATCCCATGTGTTTTTTTATTTTTCTGGTTTCTCTAGATTCTGAGGAGAAAAGTGCGAAATTTGCGACTTTGGGTGAATTATATTTACGTTGCGGTCCAGTACAAGCATAGCATTTGAACTTTTAACGTA
Source organism: Medauroidea extradentata (assembly GCA_003012365.1). Classification (NCBI taxonomy): domain Eukaryota; kingdom Metazoa; phylum Arthropoda; class Insecta; order Phasmatodea; family Phasmatidae; genus Medauroidea; species Medauroidea extradentata. Next base: position 59,136 of record PNEQ01077374.1, on the reverse strand, counting down.
TCTATACGCCGCAATCAATACAACATTTTCTGTTCATATTTTTAATTTGCTTGAATGATTGTGGTCTAAATATACTTTAAATCTCACCTGCAAGGCTTGTAGTTTACCGCAAGTTAGCCAGAATTCACGCTATAATCTGCAAGTTTCGCCATTTTCTTCTCAGAATTTAGAAAGAGCCACAAATACCGTAAGGGGCCTCACTACCTCCGCTTTAAACGCGTTGCAGCGAGTTGCGACTATTATTTTTTTGATTAAACTTTTTAACGCAAACTATACTTGTGTATCTACGAAAAGAACACACACTTCAAACTATCTCGCTTTAGTTTTAAAAATTCGGTACGTTAGCTAGGAGCATCATTTTCGGGCCCCTCAAAACGCCCGAAAACTATTTTTCCATAATGCCACATCTGGGAAATAACAACCGGATTCCAAATCACAACTATAGAAACAAGCTCTAGACTTTGAACTACGCTGCCCACAAATAAAATAATGTGGTCACATCTTAAGGGCGCCGCCTACCCGCGCGTGAGAGGCTCAAGAGCGACGGAGCAGTAAGGTCGACCTTGAAGCGCGCATCAAATGCCGCGTCATCTCAACGAGCCAAGCGCTGAACTAGCGTGCAAGGTTCCCGCCGAACGGTTTTAACTACGGGACATTAAGCGGTGACCATATAATTTTATTGGTGGAAATGTAACTAAGTCCAGTGCAGGTGGCAATATGAGTTTCACATACATCCAGTTAGTACATTTTGAAGTACGCATATAATATGTGTATATATACTTATATATGTATATATGGAATTTACAGAATGATGTCGTTTATGCGCGTTTATGAGTTATGGTTTTCTTGGCACTTATCACACGCATCGGCGTCGTAAGCATTTGATTTTTGGGTGGGACGTCACTGGTAGATAAAGTGTACATATAACCTACGTAATAAAGGGGAGTGTAGGAGTCCTCCACCGAGAAATTTTATATTTTTAGGTGCAAAATGCTGCTATTTAAAGAGTTTCTGCATCAAAATATTTAATATACAACTGAAGGAAATCTTAATCTTAAAAAATCTTAAAAACTACGAAATTTTTTTGGGGGGACGTGTCCCCTCCGGCCCCCCTCCCCCTCGTTTACGACGCCCCTGATCACACGTGGCATAATATGTTTGTTACCCACCCTTATTGCTCTGCTTGTGTTTTACCTTTGCCAGTAAGTGATCAGACATCGGTCAAAACCCAAAGAACGTTACGTCCTGCAGTCAGACTTTTTCGAGGAACGTGATTTCGACAAGTTTCAGGTCTTGATGTTGCAGAGAAACATAGTGGTGAGGTAGTAAGTCGCTGCAATTTTTTTTATAATCTGTACCATTAAAAAATCTTAACTAACCTACAGCTGCCAAACTAGTATTTTAGATTACTGCAGACATACTGTTTGTACAGTGTACTGTGTTGTAAGAAAAACCATTTGATGTTTTACTAATGATTCTCCTGGCAACATTGTTTCCGAGAATTTTCATAGTAAGAAAAAAATACAGCGTAACAGATCCTCGATCACCCATAAGCTAGGCCTGAAAGGAAAAGAAACTGTAGCCATGTGGACGTGTATCGTATTTACGTATTGTTGCAATATTGCCTGGCAAGCCGGACAGCAAGACGTCCGAGCGGCAATCAGGTCAGCGTTGGGAAACCACGGAAGACAGCGACTCACCTCACCCCCCTCGTAGTTGTACAATATCGAGGACAAGCACGCCGATATATGGCGCGGTTACCAAGCAAACGAGGTCTGTCTGTCGTCGAGCGGTCGTTCACCAGCACTCATCAGATCAACAGCAGTGCAGTTCTCCGCCGGGGACTCGGGATCGAGCCCCGGCGGGTGCGTGCTCGTTCGTCGATGCCGTCTCCTCATCAATCCAGCTTCGGTAAGGTCGTCAGATCTAGTTACGTGGCAGCAACTCTCAACTTAATATAATAATTTAATAATCAGTAATATTGCGCTCCCCTCCTAATAAATAGATCACATTGTAACATATTATGTATTCAGAGTACCTGCCATTGTAGTATAGTAAATGCCCGTTGAACCATAACTGTCTTAAAGTAATTTAGCCCTAAATAATATCTAAATAAACCCACAGTGTAGCTACCATCTGAGTGAAACCCCCCAAACTAATAATAACCTATGAACCCCAATATAATAACGACTTACAAAATAAATCATTTTGTAACAGTATGTACATTTCCTACTTTCGCGAAATGACCTTAAGAAATGTGCCTTTTGCAAGTCGTTCGGAAATGTAATACTCCAACTCCAGACACTGTGAACGTATGCCTTAAGAGGATTATTTTTGTTTAAGTTAATTGTGTTCAGTTTTGTGTCGTATGAGAGCCATGTTGTATGTATCGAAACTCACAGTGCGGTATTTAGGCTATAACAGAATTATTTTCAAGTATACACACATTCGTAACACATGTGACACCACCGAGAATGCAGTAGCTCTTTCCAAACTCTCGTTATGGCATACAGAGGCTCTTCTTGCCTCGACAAGTACACAAAGTGTCTTACTTGTTGGGTGTTTCAGCATACTAGCTTCGACTGCCATATTGGTTTCAGATGACTTTGATGTTTTGTGAGGTTATGTAGCTCTCCAGAAGAAAGTTAGCGCGTATTTCTAAAGTATCTTTGAGCTGTATGTAAATAAATGTACGCCGTCAATTTCTGTTTGGGACCTGTAAATACAGTCGGGATAAATAATTAGGCTATGCAGTAATATTAATTTGTTAAACGTTGTCAAGCTGATTACATTATTTAGTTTTTTTTCAGTCATTTGTGTAAAATTTGCATAGTATTTTTTTAAAACTATTATTCCGTAAAATTCTGTAAATATGTTTGGCCTCTCTCGTTACATTAAAAATTTCCTTTAATTTTGGTTGGTTACTGATATTACCTCCAGAATCTAGTAAGGAAAAGGGTTGACCTGCCCAAATTATACGGACAAGTCTGTACCAGTTGCTAGTTAGCGTATATGCGTTCTTAGCTAGTGTATACTGACTATTTAGATAGAGTCTTAACGCTCTAAAAAAAAAAAAAAAAAAAAAAAAAATTCCTAAAGAGTATGGGAGGTTTTAACCCATACACAATATGGGACATTTGCCATACTTGGCCTATGCTTTTAAATGGAGAAAATGTTTAGCAATGCTGCAATACGAGTTATCAATCAACATAAATTTGACTGTTTTATACAAATGTATAGGCACACTACCATTGATGTTTGGTAAATAATTTTACCATTTATACTTTCATAATATTCGTATGCATTAGTATGGTAAATTTACTAATAATTTTTACAATGTAATATACCCCATGCCCTAGACAACCTGTCCTACACACATGATAGAACAGCCTAGTTCTTCAGGCTAATCGTGCCGCTACGTGGAGAGCTTCTAATTATTACAAAAAATTATTTTCCGTATGTAGCTGTGTACGCCTTTTGTATTTCAACTAACGAGCGAGATGGTGCAACGTTGCCACGTTGGACTTGCATTCGGGAGGACCCGGGTTCGATTCCCAGCTCCGGCCATCCTGATTTAAGTTTCCCCGCCTCCTCCAGTTCCAACTGATTTTTATTATATGTATTCCTTCGTTTAATTGATTGGATGCCTGGGAAAGTGCGTAATGTGTAACGAACAATTCCTTTCGCTGCAAGTCGTTTATGGAAATTTCGCTTCCGGAAGAAGTCGGTAGTTTTGCGCAATTTTTTTTCCGCCCAGAACATTCGCGTGAGTGATTCTTCTCCTCTCCTCAAGTATGTTAAATATATTCGTGTCCTATTTAATGGTGCATGCGTGAACAACAGTATTGTTACGCTTTGTGAGAACGTTAACTTCTTTTTGCACATTCTATTTATTCGTGACCTAGGTGTAATGCATGAAGTGGGAATAGTCGTGTAGCAGAGATTTTTATGTGCACATATCTGTACCTCGGAGGTATAAGACACTATGTCCTCTTTTTGTCAAAATGCACTTTTTACCGTAAACATGGCCACGGTTTTAAATACTTTGTAGTGACATACAAAACAAAGTCTGTGTTGTGTCAAAAACGTTGGTTTTCGGGCACTATACAGCCGGATTCACTAGTGAATCTCACTCTTCAAACTGCTCTCCTGAAAAATGTGATTTTTGTGACATAGTGTCTTATGCCTCCGAGGTACAGATATGTTTATTTAAATTTAAAAAAAAAAAAACTGTAATTTCTCTCCAAGTCTCAGCTAATATTGAATTGTTAAAAAGTTAAAATAATTTTGGAAATGAGGTGTTGAATTCAGAAATTGGTGGGTAATATTCTTAAAATGCTGTTGTGTAAATTTCAAAGAACCAATTTTTTCTTTTCATTTTTTATTGTGTATTTTATCACGTATTATTTAAAACACCTTACAAATTACTTAGTAAAACTTATATGTGCTGTTAAATATGACAGTATATTCACAACTCCGCCATTTGAAACTTTACTCAACAAAGCACCGAAAGGAATTGCGTCAAAGTAGGTAAAGTTCTGTGCTTGTTTCTGTATTTCGGATGTTCGCGCATTGTGGGCCTATTCATATCCCTTGAGAAATTGTGTCGGAATTTTCCTTACATGTGGACGGAAAATCACAACGGGAAAACCACCCTCCGGTGCAGCTGGTCGTGATCGATCTTCTCTCTCTCTCTTTTTTTCTTTTTTCGAATAAGAATCGGACACGCCAATACCCGACTGAACACGCTAGCCCAGTACGTCTATTATACTCCGTTCACTCTAACCTGAGTTTTGAAGTAAACAGATTAAATAATATAAGTACACTTTGCTACCTTCTAGTTGGCTCAATTTGTGCAGCGCGCCGACGTACTATTTCCAACCGACAAAACTGTGTACAGTTGGTATCCTATAAAATAGCGTGCTGTAAACCAATATTGCGTGAAAATTTCGTACATGTTATCGACATACGAAACCAAAAATTACATAAATACTTGAAAAAATATTCACTTAATGTGCGATTTCCATATAATCAGGGTGGCCACTCATTGCAACAAAGAAAATTCCCTGATTTTTCCCTGATTTCCCTGATAGAAAACCAAAAATTTCCCTGATTTTTGCAAGTATGAAAACAACATTTTGGCATATTATTCAACATATTTTCCAATAAATGTAAATATTTAAGTCCTTCTTGACACTACTATCAGTGAACTTGACTAAACAATCAGCAGAAATAACTACGAACTTGACAATGGAGTATAATCATACCTACATAACGGTAATTTTTTCAATATAAATGTTATAATGCTTTCAAAACTCCATTATATTCCTTCCTATGACTTTTGCGGAAGCTCAAAATGAACGAGACAAGAAAAGTCCCTGACATTTCTCAGATGAACTAAAAATTCCCTGACATTTCCCTTATATTTCCAGGTGACCACAATTTCCCTGATAATTCCAGGTTTTCCAGGTGGATGGCCACCCTGATATATTTCAAATTTTAATTGTAATCCTCAAGTCACGACTAACGATCGTATTCAAATATTCTGGTACTGACGTAACCAAAATTTGGTAATCTATGCAGAAAAAAAGTCCTCAATTAAACTTACAGTAAAGTCCTCTGATTATTTTGTACTTCATTTTGGGAAAATCACAATTGGTAAATCGCCAAACAATTTGTCGAAATTCACGTAACATATTCGTTTTGTTTAACAAAGGATATTTATTTGTGCCTTATAAACACCATCGCAGTTTGTTTAATAGTGCAGGCATATTATATCAACGTTACGAAAATCATACAAATTTCCATTGTTCACGTCCAGCGTCAGTCACGTAACCTAATCCGTAAGTCTATTGACTATGTAAACGTTTCCGACGAAAGGATGGAACGAACTAGATCAAGGAATTTTGTTGCGGACGAACTGGAACGGAAAATCAATAGGCCTATACAAAAAAAAAACATACGCAGTAGCCACAACTGCTCCATCCATCGGCATGAATCAATGAATATTCACAATTCAGATGTAGAGTGCAGGTAAGAGTGAACGGAGAGTAGTGCGAGGCACAGTCGCGTCTGCCCCGGACGGCAAACACTGTGCGCAGAGCTTCGTCACTAGACGCGCCTGATTTTCGCAAAAAGAATTGAAGGGCTTGATGGAAGAAGGGGATATCGTACGTTTGCAAAATTCTGAGCAAAGAAAAAATTAAAATTTCGTTTGACAATGGTTATTGATAATTTGCTGCTGTATGTTGCAAATTCACTCCAAGCTTTGAGAAGTTTCAAGAAGCTTTGAATATTTCAGTTGTAAACATATAAATTTATTGTTTTTTTCTCTGAGAAATTAACAACGTGGGATAGTCAGTCCCTTCTTCCACCAAGCCCTTTAATTTTACACCAGGATGTTTCAGTGCCTTGTGTGTACACCTACAGCTCTGCTTCAAGGTCAGTGATTGCTTCAATGTCAGTTATTGCTTCATGGTCAGTGATTGCTTCGTAGTCAGTGATTGCTACAAGGTCAGTGATTGCGCTTCATGGTCAGTGATTGCTTCATGGTCAGTGATTGCTTCATGGTCAGTGATTGCTTCAAGGTCAGTGATTGCTTCATGGTCAGTGATTGCTTCATGGTCAGTGATTGCTTCATGGTCAGTGATTGCTTCATGGACAGTGATTGCTTCATGGTCAATGATTGCTTCATGGTCAGTGATTGCTTCATGGTCAGTGATTGGATGGTTTTAACTCTCAACACCTTGGGGATCTACCCGCAAATCACAGACGTGTAGTGTTGCAGTAACCTTATCATCATTGGCAAAGTCAGAATCAAATAAAAGTAACTAACCATTGCAATAAAAATTGCAGGAAGTGGAAGTCAGTGTATCAGTGCATTTTATGACGTGTTTTACACATGTTAGTTATAAAAATTTCAGTAACATTCACTTTATAAAATTTTGCAAAAATTTACTCATTTTCATCCATTTTTAATAAATACAGCAATGTATCTCTTTGTATTTCCAAAGGTATATTGAAGTAGCTCATAACGTTTGGTATCAATATGAGTTTTATTGTTTCTACAAGTTATTTACTTTCTTTATTTTTGTTACACCGCAGCGGCTATTTTCTGACTTTGATGAGTGAGCATGCAAAAACCAAGAGGGCCTAAAAGTTTTAAAAATGTTTGGCACATATATAAAACAATGGATTTTAACGGGGCCAACGTCCTTAATGCACTGGATACATAATATTCCGCAAATCAAAACGGTATTATTGTTAACACCCGGTCCAGTGTAGCCCGTATTGCTTCTCTTCTTTATTGCTTTAAGCGGATAGAAAGCATAGCGTGAAGAATTCTCTTAACGATTTAGTGCAGTACTAGTGACGAAGGATTTAAATAAGGGGATTTTGCTAGTTTAAATACTCTCTGAATGTATTACTAGGAACGCAGACATAAATAGGCCTACGCCCCTTCTCTTTACTCCTTTTACCTTACTGGGTTCCATCATCGTTTTCTAATGTGAATATATAATTATTTTATAGGTCTAATTCGTATGATTTTTTAATTAGTTTATTGAACTGTGTGTTGATCTATCGTTTTCGTACTTATATTATACCGTATGCCTTATTGTCAGAATTGTTTTAATGGAACGAGTATAACTGTTTTAATTATTCTTATAGAGCGGAAATTGTAGAAATGGCTATGGTGTAAATAAATTGTGTTCTTTTTTTTTTAAGCGAGTGCCATGACTTTTTTTTTTTACAGCGGGACGTAACCAGACTGTCTCGTAGGATGTGTAATGTATCTAGAGGGCCATGTTCACAAGTAAGGCAACTTCTTTAACGTAATTACAGCTTGCGTAATAGTATTTCTAAAGAGTCATATATATGCATGAAGAAGCCATGTATTCATAACGTATGTCGCTAGATCCTGCTATTGGATTGAACGTACATGGTAATGAGAGCACAGATTTATAACCCATTCCGTCTCTAGTCTGTGCATCTTGTATATTTTAAATTCGGGAAAAATATTGTACTTATTTAGTAGCTCCGTGAACTGAAAGAAACTGTGTCATCAGATGAGCTACGATTATTTTTGTACTATTTGGTGTTTTAGTTTGTTATTTGCAGATTCGCATCTCTGCTTCATAACCAGTGATTGGAGGTTTTAATTCTTGGGGTTCCACTGGCAAATCACAGACGTTTGGTGTCACAGTAACCCTATTCTGATTGGTGGAGTCAAATGAGGAACGTGTCGTGAACAAAGACACGCTGCCAGTAATCATTAAGTAGAGCTGCCGATGTGCGTGAACATTAGTTCGGCTGTAACGCTGCAAATATTAATAAATATATTGTGAATAGTTCCTTCCTATTATGGGGTCGCAGTGGCCGAATGGTCAGACCATTCGCCTCCCATCAAGGTGATCCGGGTCGGTCCCCGGATTTTCGCACTCGGATATCGTGCCGGACGATGCCGTTGGTCGGCGGGTTTTCTCTGGGATCTCACGTTTCCCCTGCCCGATCATTCAGGTCCCGCACCATACTCACCTCATGTCACGTATCACCAGCTTAACTTCTCTCTCTCTCTCCTTCTCATTACAGTATACTATAACAATATCTTGTAGGACAGCCATTGATGTTTACATTATTTTATTGTTTTCCCGATTATTCGTAATATATTTGCAAACCACGTGACATGCCCACGTGTGAAAGTAGTCACAGTTAAACGTTTGCTTAAAATAGTATGATTTGCAGAACCATTGATTTTGGTGAATAGAATTTTGCAACGACTTGTTTCAATGCCTTACGTGCACACCTGCAACTCTGGTTTGTGGTTATTGGCAGAATATAATAGGGCAGAGGCGTGGCTCATTTGACTGCACCAGCCAGAACAATGTTACCGCGACACAACACGTCCGTGATTTGCGGGTAGGACCCCGAGACGCTGAAGGTTAAAACCTTCCAATCACTGACCTTGAAGCAGAGTTACATATGTGCACATAAGGTATTGAAACAAACTGTTGCAGAATCCTTTTCACCAAAAAACACAGGCCCTAATGATTTGCTTATAATAATAAATGAAACGCTTTCGTAAAATAATCAACGCATGTACTACCAACTCACCAGTTCCACGAACACTTGGGCACAAAACAAAATCAGTTTTCCAGATTTGTCGCGCTGACGTCATAAAAGCCTCGACGCTGATTGGCTGACAAGTTTTATTGTTGCCCAACGCGTCGCGTCCGTCTCATTATTGTTAGAGATTATGGAAAATCACAAGATTCGTGCTACCGTATCTTGCAAAACAGTACGCTCTAACTCTGAATTAGTGAATATTCACTGATTCACGCTGAATGCTGGAACAGTTTCAACAATTTGAATAAGTGAAAATAGTCACTGTGTAGTTAGTGAATATTCACTTATTTCGTTTAAGAGTGCCAACATCTCAGAAGTGAATCAGTGAACATTCACAGTTTTTTCAGTTGTTTTCGAAGAACAGTTTTTTACTTATTGAATCAGTGAAAAATTACTGTAAAATCTGTTGACATTCACTAATTAACTTGTGGAATGTTGGCACTCTTTACCGGAATCAGTGAATAGTCACCGATTTCGCAGTTGTTTCTCACTGATTCAATTTGTTGAAACTGATCCATCCATTGGCCTGAATCAGTGAATATTCACTAATTCAGATTTAGAGTGTTTAGCGGACTGCGCTTTGTATGATTGGTGGATGGTGATGTACTTGTTTAAGGGAGATCTCGTCGCCATCTTGAATTTTTGTATTTTGTGTAAATAACTTTTCTTTTTGGGTAGTTTATGGAACTTAAACCTACCTGCAGAATATAATTCATATTGATAGAATATTAGACATCATAAATATTTGCTGACCGTTACTGTTGTTACATATCTAATTGCAGTTAGAAAGTAATGAGAATTTTCTATCAGTAAGTATTCTATCCGGTAGTTAAGTTAAAAGTACTTAAAGGTATATACACAATCGAATATTTTATCATTTTTCTTTACGTTTCCGTTACTTAATGTATTTAGTCAATACGCAATACAAACGTAAAGCTAAAGTAACGACAGTTGAAAAATTATTGAAACCCTGTTTTTTGAAACGGAAATACAATGGTGCGGATCATTATAAATTTGCCATAAAAGCATATCACGTAAATATTCCAAAAATTAGTCCGATTATTAATACATATTTCATTTATTATAATATTTTTCAGAACCAAACAACGCCATCTATTGACGCAATTTAAAGTTAATTATACGAATACTTCTCCAACACTATTTACCAGGTTTATCGAGTTCACTTAAAATAAACCTGTTACTTTTTCGCGAAATCCCAATACTGGAGAACAAAATGATACTCGGAAATAAACGTGTTTCGTTCTAACATGCATTATCAGCTCGATCTTTGCGAACTGCCATCTTGACTTTAACTTTAGGTTTTCAGGTAATCGTAATCGTAAAGTCAAGGTTGCTTGACTTTAGCTTCGGCGAGGCCATTGTGTACGATTCCATAAGAAGCCATGTATTTAAAGCTATCGTAAAGTCAAATTTTATAGTCAAATGCTATTTTTTTTCAATTGTGTCAACACCCTAATTTAACGAAACGAAAAGTTATGACACAAAATACAAAAATTCAAGATGGCGACCATCTCTCTCTCTCTCTCTCTCTCTCTCTCTCTTAAAGATGGATCACAAATAGTCAGTAGTGTCACACCAGAGTTTTCATTGGCCTAATCAGATTGGGGGGCATGCCAATAACAAAATAATAACGTCATATATGGGCATGTTATATTGAAGCCTAACTAACGGTCAACATTTTCCGCGATAAATCAGTGCTCCTAGGTATTGTGATTCCAGTAAGAGCGGGCGGTAATGCGTACAGGCTTATCTGGTATAGCGCTCTGCTCGTAGTAACCTCGTCGCTGGAACAGCCTGTAGTTAATGACTAGCTGGAACTCAGACGAACCCCTCCCTCCCCCCTGCCTTTCTGTACCAACTTCCAGACAAGGATGCTGTGTAATCTGCTCCCTGTAACTGTTGTCCGGCGTATGATGATACCCCTAGCCGGGCGAAATTGTAGTTGGGGCATGATAAACTGTGTGTGGATCTCGCATCAGGTTTTTATAATCGCTTTAATCGTTTGTGGGTTTATTTTTGTCTAGAACCAGAATAAAGCAAATGCTGTGTACGTGACGACACCCCTGGCTTGCTAAATTTGAGCGTGTAATCGGGTTCGAACATAGCTTAAAGTACGCCCGGTATTCGTACTGTGATTTTGAGCATATTATCTACCAGCAATATAATTTTCATTTCGAAGAATTCCTACACTATTTAGTCACAAATATATCTACCAGCAGAACCAGGCAAACGTTGTTCTGCCAGAGCATATATAAAAATTAATGTTTGTCGAATTACGAACCCCACCCCCCTCTTTTGTGCTATATATGTAGGGTTAGGAATATTTTGCGAGTTCAATGACCTGCATGCTATAATCCAATGTCCTATGCATACTCACGCCCCGTCTGTTCGTTCATTGTCTGCTGTCTGAATGAGTAGCCGGTAATGGACAAATGGTAGGACTTCGGTATACACACACTCTAAATCTGAATTAGTGAATATTCACTGATTCACGCTGATGGATGGAGCCGTTTCAACAATTTCAATCAGTGAAAATAGTCACTGTTTGATTAGTGAATATTCACTAATTTCCTTTAAGAGTGTCAACATCTCACAACTGAATCTGTGAATATTCGCCGTTTTTCCAGTTGTTTTCAAAGAACAGTTTTCTCTAATTGCATCGGTGAAAAATTACTGAAAATTCTGTGGACATTCACTAATTAACTTGTGGAATGTTGTCCCTCTTTATTGGAATCAGTAAATAGTCACCGATTTCACAGTGGTTTCTCACTGTTTGAATTTGTTGAAACTGCTCCACCCATCGTCGTGAATCAGTGAATATTCACTAATTCAGACTTAGAGTGCAGGATAATGGATTCTAGCATGTTGAGTGTTAAACTCGCGAAATAATCCTAGCCCTACTTATATGCGATGAGGAGAAGCTAGGCATTGAAGCACTGTAGCGCCATTTAGTGTCGAGTTATATAAAATTAATGTCGCTAAAATATTCTCCTATCCTCCGTGTTCAAATATCTGTGTATACTAATTTTCATGGCGATCTGTTGAACGGCGTAGAAGTTGATGAGCTGCAGCGTCATCTAGTGACGAGCTGGCGAGATAAAGTAAATTAAACATGTAGCATTACAACGTAGTCCATATATACCATGTTTCCTGGTGATCGGTCAATCGGTGTCGGAATTCATCAATCTCATACACACGTGTGCGTGTACCCAGTTTTTGGTAGCAATAAATTTTTTTAGCACTCGAAGTATCGCCAATTTTGTTAGGAAAATAAGCCAGTATCAAGCAATTTTTTTTTTTTGTGAACGGACGGTGCGTTGTTTTGCAAATTGTGCATCGTATGGTAGCTTGTAGTCTTGAATTTTTTCAAACCATTCGTTTAAAAAAAAGTTTTGTTTTTTTAACTAATGTGAAAAAAAAGCTACCTACTATGGCCGCAAGTGAATGCCTGGAAAACTGTAAAGCTGATGCACGATACGCAATTGTAGGCTGTTGCTAGTGAAGTGTTAGTTCAAGTATTTGCAAAAGTTTGTTTAATTCATCTGTTCCACATACACGCCAGTCCACTACGTGAAGAAATTAACACTACTTTGAACCTAATCACTAGTGTCCATTAAATCACGTTGGAAATAAAAACGCTAACTTAAAAAAAAAACGTGGTGTCGTTACTTCAGGAAAGGTCCCGAAGAACAATGCTGTACGGAAAGACCCTGAAAAAATAATGTATTTAGAAAAGCTCTAAGAAACCTCTCTAGGGAGGATAAATTTTAACAAATATACGTAGGAAGACCCTCATAAACCACTCTACGTAGAAAAACCCTGAAAATCCATTCTGTGTAGGAAGTTCCTGATGATTTCAACTGTTGAGGTGACCAAAACAAAGTCGCAAAATATTTACGATACTCAACAACCACGACCTTACTAGTTAAAAATAATTGAATGTTTACGAAATTTGTCTTAGTTTGTTTGAGCAATGATATTAACACTTAAAAAAATTATATGTAGACAAACTTTGTGTAAACATGACATGTGAGGAGAAGTGAAGAATTTACCAGTATTATGTGATTTTCTGTCGCCTGGTATTGCTGAATATTGTCCAAAGATGGGTAGATCATAAACCCAACCACCACCACAGTTGAATTGTATTAGAGTGCATCCATGAAGTAGTAATGTATTTAGATTGGATTCTGCATACTGTTAACTGGCTGTACGATATACCGGATGTCCAGAAACGGCCGTATAATAAGCACATTACATGAATCCGGGACTAAATTGGGGACGAAAATGTTAGTGGCAAAATGTTGTATAACTTTCTTGTACACGATGCTCGATGCAGCAACACAGCGCCGAGTTATACCCTTCTTGCGCTTCACAGATACTAGACTGCCACTGTTCGGACCGTCATATTATGAGCGCAAGAAGGCACTTACTCCCGTGCTGTGTTGCCACATTGTGCATGTAAAATCTCATCGTACAACATTTTGTCACTGACGTTTTCGTAAACAATTTAGTCCAGGATCCATGTGGTGTGCTTATTAAACAGTTGTTTTTGGACATTCTGTATATGGACTAATGAAAAAAAAACAGACTTAATGATGTTCAGCTAAAACATGCCTTAAATAAAGTGTACTTTGCCAGTTTTATCTAAAAATAGCAATAAATATTGTATGTGGAGGATACCCGAGGGGCAGGGTATTGCACCTCGAATGCACATTTTATTAATGGCAGCCCGTAGGATAATCTGCGTATCCTGAAGCATGACATAAAATGAGGCCCTACGATGGAGAAGCGCGGGAATGAGAACGGCTGGGAGAAACCGGACATCCCCGAGAAAACCTGCCGGCTAGCGACATCGTTCGGCACGATTCCTACATGCGAAAATTCGGGGACCGAGGGATTGAACCCGGATCGCCATGGTGGAAGGCGATTGGTCTTACTACGGCCGCTGCTGTTCCATTTTATCTAACATTAATTATCATGCCATAAAATTGAAGAAATCTAGTAAACAAAAGCGTACATGGCAAACAATAGACAAATTATTAATGTCCTAACCTACAGAACAAAAAATTACATTATATATGTGTTATTTGTGGAATCCATTGAGTATTAACTTCCATTGTCACATGTTTGCGTTCTTTCGAAATTAAGATTCGCATATGGGAATCGTGCCGGACGATGCCGTTGGTTGGCGGGTTTTCTCGGGGATCTCCCGTTTCCCCCGCCCTTTCATTCCGACGCTGCTCCATACTCACCTCATGTCACCCCTCTCCAGCGCTGAAGACCTCGATGTTAAACACTGACCAAAATCTCTCGCTCGAAATGAAAAAAAATTAAGAAATTAAGTTGCCTGTTCATATGTAGCCTTGTGTATGTAAATCCAGAAATTATTCTTACTAATTTCCCCAACATGCCTTTCTCTAGCTAATTACTCCAGTGACCGCGTTTGTTTTGAGGAAATTATCGAGGCACCCTGTCAGTAATTGGTCAATTCTCGGGATGCTGGCAACTGTTTTGTGTTCTAATAAACTCTACTATCGACAGGTGCAGTTCAGTTAGTGTTTTGTTTATTAACTCCATTGTGGTGTTTTAACAACAATTTGATTGAATATTCAACTGTAAATGTTTCAAATAAGTCTAAAATACTAAGATTTGCAGTGAATTTTACAGTGATGGTATCGCTGAATCGCAAAGGAATCACTAAACTTGAAGTAACGGACGAATGGTAATAGATATTTCACTAATATTAATCTTATTAATTCGTCACGAAATCCAAATAGTACACCATATAAACAAGTCGGTCACTGCCAATTCATGTACTTAAAAACCTTTTCGTTTACGTAAAAAATTTCTGATGAATTAGGTACTCGTGCAAGACATTTAATATAGCGTGCTATTCTACGATGAATGTTTTAGAGCGTATACCGTATTGTAGCCATATCCGCCATCAAAAAAAACTAACTTAATACACGAGAAAGAAGAGTTCTCTAATATCCAGTGGTAATACAGATATACATATTGTTATGATGTTTAGGCGGAAATGTTCCGAGTTCTTGTTTCCTAAAGAAAGTCTTAAAATTAATACATAACCAGTATCACAATATATTGCACCTTTCTTTTCATGTTGAATAAAAAATATGTGTTAAAAGTTTAAGGATATGTTTGTTTACACGATAATTTGGTAACAATAATTTGCCGAATAAAATATTATCCAGTGCAATTCAGTATAAAGTTTTATTGGATTGATAAATATATATTATGCTAGTCTGATAGTTGGTTTTACTTTGAAGTTCACTGATATAGGTGATTCGGAATAAAGTGAGCACCCAGCAAAGCCCTGCTAAAGTTCTATTTTCAGTCAATTCGTATCTTTCCGCGCGTAACGGCTAAAGACGGGACGTGTCTAACATCTCTGGACATGTCACTTGATGTTTACGCGTTTGAGATAAATTGTGCAGGAAGTAGAAATAGGTACAGCTTAATAATTACAAGTTTATTAATTACATAAAATACAATTGTGTAGATTTGGGTTGGTACTGTTTATGTATTATATTTAAATGGAAAAATATACGGAACTATATTGCATAATTTCGCTGCCGATCATACAAGTAGTATGGCAACCATAGTTAATGTTGAATTATGTGCAGTAACAGCAGTGATATGTTTCAAATTTTAAATTTTAGGTCTCAGTTTATCCCGAATAGCCTACAGGTAACATAATTGATTTATGCCACTAATGTTACTGCAATTACAAGCCATTTGTATGATACTGTTATCAGAAAATACTTCTTTGTCAACTAGAAGATGAGAACACGCCCAGACATCCACATCAAAGATTTATGAATTTTTATAATTTTAAGTGTACGTGACTGTACCGTCACTGATTTATTTATCATAAAATTTTTCTCTGTTTTACCCATGAGATGATGTGTTGGGGTTTTATTTATTTCCTCTTCATATTGCGATTTCTTTGTGATGGCGCCTTTGAGTTGCGACGTTTTGCCGTGCAGTTGTGTTTGGCGGTTTGCCTGTCCCGTGTTTGTAGGAGTGACGTAATATATCTGCCAGCTGATGTTGCGGCCAGTTACGCTTATTCGTTTTATGACAAAGATTCATCTGTTTACATTCTTTCGAAATTAAGATGCGCATTTGGGAACCGTGCCGGAGGATGCCGTTGGTCGGCGGGTTTCCCTGGGATCTCGAATAAAAATACCCGCGTTTTGATTTGAAAACAATTTTACTACGTATCTGAAATTCTCTGCGCGAGAGGTTTACGGATGTTAACATTATTTTCAAATGAAAACGCAAGTATTTTTTAATTTCGGTTATTATAGAGGCCTAGATATTATATTAGAAATTATAAAAAATACAGTTTTCCATTTTTATAGATTTTGTGGTTTCAAGCCCTTATTTGTCTAAAAACAGATAATTTTTTACTCGAAAGTGAAGCATACTACCGCATAGTGCTACATAAATAAACGTCCGTTGGTAATATTTCTACTCGTAAAAAAAATGTTATCGAATTTTGATGAGTAGTTCAGATTTTATTAACGATTGGGTATTTCAGTCATACGCTCGACATCCTACATGTATTTTTTTTTCCTGCAATAGCTTCTGTTTTTAAATAGTTTTAGTAAATACGGCATTGTTGAGGCACAGAAGATATTTGCGATGAATTTTAGCGATCATAATAGTGTTCTATGTTCATCTTACATTAGACTTGTAATCGTTCTTGAAAGTAAACCTATAATTCCCTTGGAACTATTCTGCTCGACAAATTAATGGAAGATTCCATTAATTATGTTAAGCAGTTGTCAAGGATATATCCTATGTCTTGTGAAAGATAAAATTTTGATAATACAACTTGAATGAATGTCACGACAAGATGAGTTTCCATGGATATACGTCATTGCTTGCGAATGTTGCCAAGTGACAGATAAACCCACAAAAACATAAAAATACAGAGAAAATAAAAAATGGAACAAAATTACGAAAAAAATTAATTAAATAAGACCATATATGGTCGTTGTCAACACACGCATAAATAACTCCAGAATAGGAATATAGTCAGTATATGATAATAGAGACTAACAAAAACAAAAACTTCGTCTGTGTTGTTTTCGTTGTGCTGTCTCGCCTACAATCTTTTCTGTCGCTGTATTCATTTGTGTCGTCGTTTTTTGTCCATCATCGTTGTCCTGTTCATATACTTTGTTCTGTCTGTTTTTGTTTTTGTTAGTTTCTATTATCATATACTGACTATATTCCTATTATGGAATTATTTATGTGTGTGTGGACAATAACTATATCTGGTCTTATTTATTTATTTTTTTTTTTCATAATTTTGTTGTATTTTTTTCTCTGTATTTTTATGTTTTTGTGGGCTTATCTTCGACTTGGCAACATTCGCAAGCAATGGCGTATATCCATGAATACTCATCTTGTCATACATCCCCATTGCAAAAATCTTTCAAAGATCATATGAATGTTATGGCTTGGAAACTGAAAAATGAAGAAAATTATCTAGCATTCCTCCTTAACCAACGAGTTGTCAAATATTGTGCAGAAAGTAGAATTCTCTTGCCTGCTCTCCTCTCCTGTAATGATAAAGTTTTATCAGCTTCATAACAGATTTAATACAGATATATTTGGAGACTCTAGATGGCGTAGTCTCAATCTTTAGTGAGGTCGCCTTGCGGGAAAATTATCTAAACAAAAAATTGTGGGCGCATGAGGTT
Organism: Medauroidea extradentata; assembly: GCA_003012365.1. Lineage (NCBI taxonomy): Eukaryota > Metazoa > Arthropoda > Insecta > Phasmatodea > Phasmatidae > Medauroidea > Medauroidea extradentata. The sequence continues at coordinate 41,257 of PNEQ01077374.1, read as the reverse complement.
CTTGTCAGCTTGAAATAGGTGCCGCGCGTTTAAATAATGAGATACGTAAGTTTTTACTGAGTTGTTTTTTTGTATGTCAGATGACGTACCAGAAAGTTGAGCGTGCGCCACAGTGTGCGTGTACATAAAGTCAGTCCGGCTGTACTGAAACGGGCCAACCAGATAATAGACGTGGCTGAAATCACATAAATTACCCTAGTGCGAAGAGGAACATCGTCTTCTCGTAGGCCAGTAAATGTTTCCACCAGGAGCAGCCGATAAATCCATCTGTGTAGACGTTGTGGAAATAAATAAGGCGTGCACCTCTCCTCCGTGTTTCTTCCAGTCCGCCACGCCTAAACTGCGTGCCCGTGCACTCTCACATGATATATGTTTGTTTTAATTCCCTCCCTCCCCCCCACAACCACATTCCAACAGTTTTTACTGGTGTCATTTAACAGCAGTCTGCATTCTGTACCTGTTTAGCGTGTTGGCAACGTTTATACCACTCAGTGGCGCAGCGAAGGGGGGATTTTGGGTGTTAACCCCCCACCCCAAAAAAGCCTATCGGAAAAAAAAGTGAAAAAAAAAACTACAATGAACAAGCAGACTGTTTAAGTTTATTTTAAATGAAAATGTTTTTTTTAATTGGTTTTTTTGAAATTTGAAAAGATATCAATTATATTCTGTATCTATTTTATTTATACAATAAAAAATGATGTGTGTATATATTTTTTTTTTTGCTAGACAGCACCCCCCCCCCTCCCCTGCGCCAGCAAATCCCCCCTCCCTAAAACCAAATCCTGGCTGCACCACTGCATCACTAGTTCGAGGTCGTGTTAAATATGTACCATGGAAAGTGCCAAGCGGATTATTTTAAGTTTATGTTTGCGTGTTAAACCTGTACATTTTTCTTGCAGGAAATATGTCATTCTTTTATACATGGTGTTTGAACTGTGCTAAACTTTTTTACGAAACTATTAAGGTGGCCGCCTTGGTGGACATATTTTGTGCGTTCGAGGTCTAGAAGTGCGGAAGCGATAAGGACGACACTGCACGCGCATCACGTATCTCCCTGACCTCTACGCGCAAATTCATGAACTATGGTGCAGATTTCTCGCCGGCAACTCGCCTCTATGAGATCATCAGTGTTGATCTTTTTCATTCTATGACGTAATATTACAGTGGAAGGTGTATGTTCACGCCTTTTAAAAGACGCTGCGCCTAGAGTTTTCATACCTAAAAAAACTAATTTACATTTATTTTCGGCCGCTAGAAAATATGCTTCAGTGAGTAGTGCGTATATACGCGTTTAACTTTCTTTGAATGATTTTTCTATAGGCAGTTCGGAATAAAGTGAACACTTAAAAAAGCCCTGCTAAAGTTCTATTTTCAGCCAATCCGTATCTTTCCGCGCGTAACGGCCAATCTCTCTGGACACGTCACTTGATGTTTGCGCTTGTAAGATATTAAGTGCAGTCGGTAGAAATCTTTATAGTTTGATAAATAAAATTTCATTAATAATGCAAAGTACAAGTATGTTTAGTTCAGTTGATTTAATTTTGGTATTGTTGTGTTTAAGTAGGAAGATACACGGAACTATATTCGGCAAATCGCTGCCAACCGTACAAGCAGTGAGGTAACTATAGTTTTGATGGATTATATGCAGTAACGGCTAGTGATATTTTTCAAGGTTAAATTTTCAGTGCTCACTTTATTCCGAACTACCTATAAGCAGAGATCGCTCACGCGCGTTGGACAGTTTTCGGATTATCTTGTAACGGCCGAATCTCTGCACACCGCGCGGCAGCCTGGCAGGCAGCCACCTTAAGAGTGATTGGTAGATAAATAAACACTGTAAACATCAATTGAATTCCACGCTTTTTTTCGACGCCAATATGGATAAAATGCTCAATGACAATCCTAGATAATGGTATTTGTCAACTAAATATTTATCCAGAGTTACTAATTCGTTACGAGTGATCTCTTGCGCCGCAGTTAAATGCACGAGGTTCCGACGTCAGAGATTGTGCCTCAGAAGTTCATAACACTGGAAACAATTTTGTTAAAAAAAAGTTGGCTAAAACTATTGTCTAGGGTTGCTATTGTTTAATTTTCGCAAACTGGCTGCAAGAAACATACAGTTATAAATTAATGATTTTAACGTTGAATTATGTACCACGCCCTCTTAAGGCCATGCTCTCTAGTTTGTACTTTTTTTAGAGATATTGATTTGTTACACCTAAACGAAAGCAGATATAAAAAATCTGTCTGGCATATTTTTTTGAAAACTTCTTCTTTATGTTGGCTGATTTTTTTTCTAGACTGTGTGCACTAATGTTTTAGCTAATCATTTGACTAAAGAAGTCATGGTTAATTGACTTTTTAGACAAAGCAGTATAATTGTTTGCTTTGAAAAAAAATAGCTACCACGGCATAAACCATTGTAAACAAAACTGCTAGAGAGATTTTTGATGTCTGCTCTCGTTTAAGCGTTAAAAAATTATTATCGAAAAAATTGTAGAAACTAAAGATCATTGCCTTAAAGCCAAGTTGGCGTGTCTCCGTCGGGACGCTTGCACGGTGATTCTGCAGCTTGTGCTTAGGACGATGTGATACGTGATGAGCGGTCCAATGTCGCCCGTATCGCTGCCTTGTTCCCGACTACTAGACGCGGGGTAAAATCATTAGGTGGGCAGACTCTTTAAGGAGGTATTTTGAAGGCCTCGGGAGTAAATAATGATAACCATCATTCCTGTAGTCTTCAGCTGAAGTGTAATAAAATATGCCAAACCTTACAAAAGTGTTACATAAATTTGTCACTCATTGTGCGGTTTGAAATAAACTACCAACGCATTTTGAAAATCAGTAATTCTATTAAATTACGTACCTATATAATTTTTTTGTATCGGTTGTCTTACAATGCGAGTTATAATTATTTACTCCCGAGGTCTTCCTTTATTGGTCATATATTTGCTTACTTGTAACTAATTTTTATGAATTAATTCGTAAGTTCAGCGCCAGCAGTGACATATGGCAAAACTTAACAAAATTGTTTAAGCTTAAGCGAGTTGAATCTATACTTACTGATGTGAGACGTAAATCACTGAATAATTAGTTAATCTAAAATTACGATTGCACAGAGCAAAGCAATTAGGATATGTAAACAAATATGATCTTAATATAACTATTAAGAGCTCTATACAGCTAGCGTAGGAACATTGTTGTAGCGTGTTAGGAGAAAGTGTTGTTAAGAAATACTACTAAACGTGTCTTCGATATCTTTATATACGGAAAGAAAACACATTAAGGCGCCCGCCTACTGGCCGTGTGTTTGTGTGAGTGAGGCACGGCACCAAGGGCGATGTTGGCCGGCTCATCTGGTGCGGTATCGCCTCTATCGCAAGACACTGATACGTCGTGCAGTGGTATCGTAGATCACTCGCCTGACTGACACTTTCAGTGCTGACCCCGTCTTTTTATTGATGGAAAGTTTTAAGCCAAGGTCATTGCATGCTCCTAGAGTAGTTTCACAAGAATCCCGCGAGTAGTTTTTCAGATATAACAGGTTGAAAAGGTTGTTTTTAGCCTTTTTGAAGGGCTCCGAAATTATTTTTCTAATCGACATTGTGCTTTGAAACGACTCTCCAGTCATCGTCTGGTTTATTTTCGTTTCGTACATCGACACATTAGGCATATGTAGAATAGTATATAAAAAAACGTGTTTACTAACACGCTGCAACGCATTTTAAGCACGTGGTAGGCGAGGCCCTTAAAAACTATGCTTTTTTTTTATTATGCTAAGACACGTGGCTTCGTGTCACCTCAAAATGGCTAAAAGCTGCTTTTTTTTTTCAGACTGCTGTCTCGAAAAAAATACCAACCTGAATTGTAAAACAAAAGTAGAGAATCACTTGCTAGAATCTACTTAGTACTGTACACATAAATTAGTAGGATCACTGCTTAAAGTTTCATATGAGAGAGCTAATGACCAAAACACCGCACGCCATTTTACTCCTCTCGCATAAAGACGACACGCTTATTGGCACACGAGCCAATGTAGACCTTATCGCCCTCCTGTTCCCGTAACTCAGACGCGTCATCGAGCGCCTGCGGTTCAAAGACGTTACAATGAGTCATGGCTGTTCTTTTTTTTTTTCCTAAACTATTTAACGCGCATTATAGCAGTGTATCTACGATAAGAACACACAGTTCGGACTGTGTAACTACAATTTTAAAACTTCGGCACGCTTGTTAGAAACATCATTTTTCGGGCCTCTCAAAATGGTCAATAATGATTTTTCCAGACTGTCGTATCTGGAAAAATACCAACCCTTCGAAAAACACAACAAATGAAACAAGCGTTAGACTTTGAACTAAGCTGCGCACAAATAAAATAATTTGGTCACCGCTTAAAGTTACATAGGAAAAAAATAATAGTAAAGCACATGTTTGTTATTTTTTTCTTCAGATACTCCCGTCTGTAAAATGATGTTTCTGATAGAAGTGTCATATATTTAAAACTATAGCGATATTTCGAAGTGTGTGTTCTTTTAGTAGATATAGGAATTTAATGTGCATTAAATAGTTTCGTCAAAAGTAGAATAGTCGTAATACGCTGCAACGCATTCGAAGCGCAAGAAGGGAGGCCTCTTAATGTGACCACGCTTCGCCACTGCTACCGACACACGTGAGGCGGTTACGAAAATTACTTCGGATCCACTCGATTGCGAGTAAATCGGTCAGAAATATCACATGATAAAAATATCTACCGGCCCTCTAGATCTCAAAATGTTCAACTCTATCTCGGCGCCGGATCCACTCAGATCCACCCTGCTCGGGAGCAGGGTATATAGCAGCCAGCAGACGACACAAAGAAAAGCGCGCGTAAAAAGTAAACAAACTCCCGCGTGTGATGTGTACATAATAGAAAAAAATATATGTTGTAAGGCGGTTTACGTGCATGTACACGGAAAATACCATGTCGGACCGTAGTATTTTCGTTGAACAAGAAGTCTGGAGCAGTTTATCAAGTAAAAATGGATTAAATTATTATTACTAGTACGCAATTTTAATGCTACATACGTATATTATACCAGCACAAAAGGATATTCTTCACTGTTTTAACCTGGTGTAATAACATAGGTCTGCCATATCGATGACTGAAATTACCGCTTTTGCAGATTTTGCTACATTTTTTTTAAAAAGGCTGCCAAGTAACTACTCTTCAGATTTACGACCGCTCGTTAACCATCCAACGACTGAGAAGATCCAGTCACGTGACCAACACTACTGACCCAGTACGTTTCCGTAAGCACCTGTGACGGTCTCGGAGCGCAGCCGCGACCAGACGAGGTGGAACCTCTCGTCCGGAGCCGGACATCTGAACGGGAGACTGCGCGAGCGAATTTTATGAATGTTACAAATAGGTGGGCTTCCCCTTCCAATCTTCTGGGGGAGTGCGGAAACTATGAAATAGAAGGCGGAAGGGAGGGGCAAGCCACCAGGGATAAACTCACTCGCCTTGGCCAAGGCTCGCCCGCCCGTAGACTGGGTCCTGTCGAGCTGCCGGCCGCCCGGGCTGAAGAATGCAGATTAAGTACAGTCTGTGACGCAGTTGTGACGCGTGCGACCATGTGCAGGGCGTGGCGCGCTGTTGCCAAATCACTTCCGAGGGCCCGCGAGCCCGAATACCGAATGTCGAGCATGCGGCACATTTGAAATAACTAGCTACGCTTCGCAAAATAGTCTGGCAGGATAAATACTAGTACGTCTCAAAAGGACCCCCCCCCCCCCTAGCGCGTGAGCATTCCTCTTCCCCTATGACAGTTTAGGTTGGCTTAAATTAGTTTAGATACAAAGGGCGGTTTTGTTAGATTTAGAAACACCTGCGGAGAACTGTTGAGACGCACTTGAATTTATCCCGTTAGAATCTTGTTGCTTCCCGCTTGGTATAAGCCTGTCTCATAAAACTCTTCCGTATTTTGACATTTCTTTTCTGAGAAATGTGTCCGATAGTTCCATTGTTTGAAACTTTAAAACCTACCTGGCTTCCTGGAAAAGCACGGTATTTGCAAGTATGTGTAGAGACACACTTCTCAGGAAGTGAAGTGTCAAAATACGGACTGTAAATTAATTATTGGAGCGTGGACGTTCTAGATTTGCCATTTTGTGGTTGTGGGTGAGAGGGATGGATGAAGGGGTAGTGGGAGGAGGGAAATCAGAGAGACAATAGAATCTCGACACCGAGTAACAGCGGCGCAATGGCACAACGATGGACTCGCATTCGGAAGTACCCGGGTTCGATTACCGGTGCCGGCCATCCTGATTTCGGTATTTATGATTTCCCGGAATATTTCCAGGCGAATGCTGGGATGGTTCTGTAACGGCCTATCTCCATATGGCCGTGTCCACGGACGTGACCTTGCCAATAGACGTAGACGTGTCCGAACTTCGTTGTTAGATTCTACCTCGCTGTTCACAATCAATATGTCCGAAGCTGGTTCGAAGTTGTGATTAATTAGTATTTTGTCCAGCTAGTATTGGTTCAAACCTTCTATTTTTTCCGAGCCTAATTTCAATGTTTTCAATTTTATACCTAGTTACGAATTCACGCAAAAGTAGTTACACTTTAAACTGCGTCCTTATGGTTTTGAAAATGCCGTCCGCTTATTAAAAACATTATTTCCGAGATCCTCAAAGTGCTAAAAATGACTTTATCACGTTGCTGTAGCTGAGAAAATATCAACCGTCACCGTAACACAAAATCATAGAAACTTGCATTGGACATTACCACATACTTTCCTCAAATAAAATAACAGGGTAATCTTTTGAAGTCCCATTTAAAAATCGTTACTGCGAAAACACTGCACGGTAGTTTAGTACTTCGCGCCTAGAGGCGATGAGGTGTTGGAAAGATGTGTTATATTCGACTTATCGCCTTCCCCGTTTCCGTGCCTCAACCGTAAAAAAAGCTAGCGTTCACTAACTCTTTAAGAGGGCGTGGTACATAATTCAACGCTAAAAGCATTAATCTATAACTGTAGGTTCCTTGAAGCCAATTTGCGAAAACTAGTCAGTAGCAATCCTAGACAATAGTTTTAGCCAGCGTTTTAAACAAAATTGTTTCCAGTGTTATGAACTTCTGAGGCATAATCTCTGACGCCGGAACCTCGTGCATTTAACTACGGCGCACGAGATAACGCGTAACGAATTAGTAATTTTATATAAATTTTTACTCGTAAAGTTGGCAAATACCATTATCTAGGATTGTCATTAGTATTTTATCCATATAGGCTTCGAAAAAAGCGTAGAAATCAATTGATGTTTTCAGCGTTTATTTATCTATTACGCACTGTTAAGATTCAGTGAATACTTGTCTTAGGTCCAAGCTTGTCATAAGACACTGCAACTTCGGACACTGATGTGACGTCACAGAGTCACGTGCGCCAATCAGCACATTCTTGCCCTGGGACACAACTTCGGACATCGCAATTGTGAATAGGTCATGGCTGTTTCCTTCCCCAGCTCCTGCACTTTTCCGAGTTTGTATGCTACAGTCTGTAGTGACTAGAGACCCGGATATGTTGCGGGTTCAACGCCCAGCCGGCTGGACTCCACAGTCCTGTGTACACTCTGTCTTCATCTGCTTGTTCATTGGCTGCTGCTTCAATTAGTGGCCAGGTGTACAGCTGGCAACATAGCGTGGGAGTCAGTTGGTTCTGAGTCATCAAGCCTGAGTTTCTGTACCAGTGATTCAATCACAACATTAAAGTACGTGTACAAGAGTTTGAAGTCTAGCGTATTCTCAAATAAATTCACGACATTTCCGGGTCTCTAGTAATGACTAGAGCTACGAACTTTTCGTGAACAGAATTTCGCTCCATTTTGTTTCATTGCCTTGCGCGAGCACGTGTGCAGGTCTGCTTCATGGTTATTGGCAAGGGTGTATTTCTGAAGTGACTTTGCCAATCGCAATAACGTTACTGCAACACCACACGACTATGATTTGCGGGTAGAACCACAAGACACGTGACTATGAAGCAGTTACAGGGTTGAACGTAAGGCACTGAAACAAATTGGGGCAACATTATTTTCGCGAGAGGTTCATGACCCTAGTATAGGCTGTTCTGGATAAAGTGAGCACTCAAAAAAGCCCTGCTAGATTTCTATTTTCAGTCAATTCGTATCTTTCCGCTCATAACGGCTAACGATGGGAAATATCTGAGCTCTCTGGACACGTCATTTGATGTTTGCGCGGGTAAGATAATTTGTGCGGTCGTTAGGGACCTATATAGTTTGATTATAAAAGTTTATTAATTAAATAAAATACAAATATGTAGATTTCAGTTGATTTTATTTCTGTATTGTTGTATGTAAATAGGAAAATATACCGAACTACATTCAGCAAATCGCTGCCAGCCGTACACGTTGTAAGGTAACTATTGTTGATGTAGAATTATATGCAGTAACGGCTGATTTTTTTTTTTCAAATGTTATATCTTTAGTGCTCACTTTATTCCGAATGGCCTATAATGACCTAGCTGTTTACAAAACTTAAAAGTCCAATCGAAAAAAATAGAACCTCTCTTATAAGTCAGCAACTTAACAGTGCGTGGTAGATAAATAAACGCTGAAATAAAAAATATGTTTAACATCCGTAAACCTGTCGCGCAGAGATTATACAATAGTAACATTATTTTCAAATCAAAAAGCTCTTTAGCCGTTGAATGCATTACACCACGGAAAAAAAATTATGTTTAATACCAGCTTATCAGCTGGTGGATTTGCTTAGTAACTACGCAACTGATATTTTTCTGTGGAACTGGAATCTTTAATTTCACAGTAGAGAACGAATAGTTTACTATAGGTACGAATTTCGAAAATATCCATGTGTTTTGACGCAAACATAACATATTAGCTGTCATGTAATTTTACTAAGACCTAACTCGGAGTGGTGCAGTTCCTGTCTGTGGAAAGATGTTGACTGGGCAGTGGGGAGGTGGGAACTAGAACTGTCCGGAAGACGACAAAGTTGGCAACGCTGGCGTGGTTATCCGGTTGCACGCAGCAATTACAGAGGTGGGTGGTTCTGGACGCGTTGCTAATTTGCATAGTTGACAGGCCTGGGCTAACC
>PNEQ01077374.1:10337-32042 GCA_003012365.1 Medauroidea extradentata | reverse complement strand
GAATTGCTATGTTCCATTTCGTACAACCTCAGTAAATTTTAACAGCCACTTATGGCAATTACTGTTAATGTTATGTAATGTGTGTCACAATGAAAACATTTACAGTACGTATGGTTGGGTGGATATCTTGGGTTCATTTTAGAACTAAAATGTTTGACTGCCAGAGCATGAAACATATACAACACTTAGTAAATAGTGTCATTAGAAATATCAAATTTTACTTAAGTTTTGCGAACTATAGTATGCGACTGCTTATAAGAAGAGAAATATCAAAATTAGACAAGCTTGTTTTCTGTTGACTATCGAATGGTCAGACCAATCTCCTTCCACCAAGGCGATCTGGATTCCATTCCCAGCGGGGTCGAACACCGGATTTTCGTATATTGGAATCGTACTGGACGATGCTCTTGCTCGGCGGGTTTTCTTGGGGATATCCCGTTTCCTCCGCCCTTTCGTTCCGGCGCTGCTCCATACTCATCTCGTGTCACCCCTCATATCAGCGCTAAAGACCTCGATATTAAGCACTGACCAAAATCTCTCGCTCATTGTATTTTTTTTTCTACAGGCGCACTGTAGAAAGAATTGGCGTAACTGTACAATCCGTGGGATAAATTGCTTTTTTGCGTTTCATTGACACCCCAGAGGGTGATATGGAAAAAAGAGGAGGGGGTAGGTACGGTGGTAGCACACTTGACTCGTATTCAGGAGGATGCTGGTTCGATTCCGTGACTGGCCATCCTGAATTTAGTTTTCCATGGTTTCCCGATATCACTCCAGGCGAATGTTTGTTTGGTTCCTATGTGTCATGGCCGGTTGCTTCTCCGTTTCCATTCTGTCAAGAAAGCGTTAAGTGAAGTGCTGTCTGCATAGACCTACACAGAGAAAAAGTTTCTTACAATCAACCATGTACAATGTCTGCATATGGCGAAACAACCTTGTAGATGTTGAACCAACCAAATACATTGTTGCCCGGTTATTTTTGTTCTCTCAACATGAGGAAATCAGTCCTCTTGAACATACATTTTGTTAGAACAACACAAGTTAATATTTAAATTAAAATTTAAAAAAAAACTATTTACAGGATTCTAAATTTCGAATCTATCAGACCATTAAAAGTTGCCCACAGCCCTTCAACAGCTAGAAAGGAGCTGATTACCTTCAAACGACTGAACAGATTTTCTTGAATCATAACTAAGAACACTCTCGATAAAGCAACCTTTCAAACAAAAAAAAATGGTTTATCCATTTAGGAGCTACGATGCCACAGACAGTCACACAGACACATGGATACACGTAAAATTTATAACACCTCTCTTTTTTCACCGGGGCTTAAAAACCAATTTACGGTTAGTTTAATAGATTTTTCAAACAACAAAAATTGTGTTGGATTAAGTACACATTTTTTTTCGTCATGTACAAACATAAACTTGTGTATGGTTAACTGTAACAAACAGTGTTCTCTGTTTACCTTTTCATTCTGGTCATGACGTCCAAGGCATTTTTTTTTTTTTCATTGAAGGTAACTCGTAAATGGATAAAAATAATACAGCAAGATTCCGGAAGTCCATTAGACTGTACAAATATCACCGTGCTGGTAGTTAAAAAAAAAGTATCTTTTAAGACTCGATTATTTAATTTAATAAGACAACTTCGTGAGTTACACATTATAGACCACGTAAGCTGTGGTTCGTGAATTGGCGTCACAGCGGTTCCTATCTGGCAGGAAAATCAGTGCTTGTCACTTCAAGGTTCCAGGCTTCTAGCCATGCACTTAGCTTGATTGCTTCAGAAATAGCAACTACAGACAAACAGTTGGTCTGCCGTTGAATGTTGAACTGATCTGGTAGTAACTGTGGTAAGTGATTATTATGCGAATACTACGGGGCCGGGTTTTTTTTTTTTTTTATATATAATAATAAATTTCTACGGGTCTCAACGTTCTTAACTCTTGCATGTATTGGGGATCTACTGGCAAATCACAGACGCGTGGTGTTACAATATCCCCATTCTGATTGGTGCAGTCAAATGAGATATGTGTATAAATATAGATAGGACATTTCGCGAAAAGATTATTGCAGTACTTTGTTTCATGTCCTCACGTGCGCACCTGCATCTCTACTTTGTGGTCAGTGATCGGGTGTCTAACACCCAGCGTGTGGAGGTAAAACCCGCAAATCACAGACGTGATGTGTGGCAGTTATCCGTGTGCTGATTGGCACAGTCAAATGAATAACGACTCTGCACAAAAACACTCCGTCAATGGCCATGAAGTTGAGCTGCAGGTGCGCACGTAAGGCACTGAAACAAAGTGGGACAAAAATATTTTCATCAAAAATTCCCGTCCCTATGTATGAACAAAGACACGCTGCCAATAACTACGAAGCACAGCTGCCGATATGCAAAATTCTCTTCGCGACAAACTTGTAGCTCAAGTGATTACAGATACGCACAGTTGTCGCCCAGTAATGCCCGCGCGCTCGGTCATCAACATCATCCGTAACAACGATGCTAGTACTGTCCGCGCGTCAGCTCCCGAGTCCCTGGTTAGACTGCATTTTTCGTCCTAAACGAGGTGAACCCTGCATCAACGTAATAGCAAACACGCCAGAGCTAAAGACGTTACTGTGCGTCAGCATGCTGTGACGTCTATGTCTGTAGGCACGAAAGACGCATGTGCTGTGCGGGACTCAGCTCTGGGATCCTGGATTGCGAAGGTCGTGTTGTTTATAAGCCGACCTAGGTGTCGGCACAGACTAAATAGCAATACAGACGTGAAATGACGTGGCGGCTCCTTTGATACGCGCGAACTTCGCCGCTTATTGGCTGCCCGTGGTTGTTTATACCAGCCCCGTGTATGTTTAGATGCTGCACGTTACTGCAGGTTTCCTATTGGACTGGCTGCCGGTTATCAGAGCAGCTGCCTCACGCTGATTGGCAGTAGGTGTTTCCGCCATATTGCTGGCCAGGAAAGCCATCTTGCTGGCGTGTGTGACTGAGTTCGCTGGCCTACCGGCTATTTCACTTCTGTATTCCTAATTATTCTGTGGTGTCGGTATGAGGTATAGTCTGTCTCATTAAAGAATTCCATTTTTTGACAGCTGTATTGGCATTTACTTTTTTTAGTTGTTTCCATGAAATAAGCAGTGGTTTCCTCTGCCACGCGTGACTTTTGCACACACGCACTTAGCTGGGTCTCAAACTGTGCAATTTATCAAAATTGAAAGTAATTTCCTGCAGAAATTGGTACTCATGATAGCCTTCAAAACCGTCAAACAATGGAATTCTTTCATGAGACAGACTATATGTTACTGGTATAGGTCGTTCGGGATAAAGTGAGCACTAAGGATTTTACCTTTGAAAATTATCACTAGCCGTTACTGCGTATAATTTAACATTATCAATAGTTACCTAACTCTTGTATTGTTGGCAGCGAATTGCCGAATGTAGTTTCGTATATTTTCCTATTTAAATACAACAATACTTTAATAAAATAAACTGAAATCGGCATATTTGTGTTTTATATAATTAATAAACTTACTTTTTATCAAATTATGTAAGTTCATACCAACTGCACAATTTATCTCAAACATTAAGTGACGTGTCTAGAGAAGCTAGACATTTCCTGTCGTTAGCCGTTATGCGCGGAAAGATACGAACTGGCTGAAAATAGAACTTTAGCAGGGTTTTTTTGAGTGCTCACTTTATCCCGAACCGCCTACATTGCCGTGGCCTCGAAAGTAATTAATGACCCGCATACACTCTGACCTGGACAGGTTAAATCTTTTCGCAATTGCCTAACTCATTACAGCATCAGAGTTACCTCCCAATTAATTAATTTTAATTATCAATGATAAATATCTGCAATATGTTGCGGCCATTGATGACGTAGCCGAGTATCAAGAAGTATTCACACTTTTACTAACGTCTCAAATTGCAAAACACATAAGAACACATTTTAACGGGTAATTGCTGAGATGTTTGAAAGATTCTTGTAGTGGGGGTGATTTTTTTAAAAATGACAACGTGAGAACTGGAAACAGTCACGAAAAACGGGTTGAGAAAAGCGGATAGTTTTACAGGTGAAATTGCATGCATGTTTTGCCGTATGTGATGACAAAGTTGCCGAATAGTAGTCGTGTTAAATAAATTTATCGTGCGAAAAAAAAAATACGTCATCGCTAAAACAGACGTTTTCCAACGCACGCTAATGTTATGAAAATGAGACGAACAGGTAATAACTGTTCGCGCAGTGTTTAGGAAGTATGAAAATTGTCCAGTGTCTAAGCTTCCCGTGCAATTACAGGAGTGATGTCGAACAACTATACATTTTGAAGCTCACTATGAATAATGTATATGGGTGCCACTCCGTTACGGTTTACGTTCAGCTCACTAGAACTTCGTGCCACAGTGTATCATTACAACTACTTTACTTGCAAATTTGTTGCACTTCGTTTCGATTAGTTTTCAACGTTTGTAGCCTGCAAGTGTGCAGAGAGTGGATACCATGCTTTTTTTTTTTTTACATGTACGTTTACGTTGAATGGGAGTTTCCATGACATTATTCATAGTATCAATAATTATACTTTTTTTTCGTAAATACCAGCTAGACTAATTACTCGATAAATTACTTTGGTAGTCATGTACCGGCTTTTGTTAATAACTACTGGTTTTCATTTATAAATAATTGCTGTAGCAACCCGTCGTGGCGCGAGAACTATACTTCGTTTTATTTTATTTGAAGTATGTGTTTTTAATTACCTGTTCTCTATAAGGCTTACAGGTTTACCACTCTTAACCGTCTCTCCGTGGAAAAAATACTGTGCAATTATGTTTTATTGTGTATATTGCCTGTGTTGATCACGTGAACCAATTCGACTGCACAAAAAATTTATGAGGATAACCTTGCAGATTTGGTGTTACTTGAATAAGGTTATGCGATACCACACGCGTGTAATTTGCATGTAGTTAAACAATTTCGGTCAGCGCTCAACATATAGGTCTTTAGCCGCTGGTGATGGGTGACATGACGTAAGTTTGGGACAGCGCCGGATTGGAGGGACAGGGAAAACGGGAGATTCCCGAGAAAACCTGCTGAACAACATCCGGGAACCGACCCCATCGGGAATCGAACCCGGATCGCCCTTGTGGAAGGCGAGCACTCCAGCCACTGTGTCAGCCGCTGCTCCCGTGAACCCAAAGCTAAAAACGCCCAATCGTTGCCTTTTTAATTTTTTTATAAAAAAGTTGGAGAGTGAATTGTGTTCAGAATTCGATATTTAGAGACTATAGACAGATTATTCCACCCTAAGGAAGATTGCTGTTCTTTGTATTTAATGTGTTAATGTGTGAATATTTCTTTACTAACTGTAAGTTTATAAATGAGCACAAACTCTTTTAAGTCTTAGTGCTTCTATGAAGAGATAATACTTTTCATTAAAAATAACAGAACTGTTCATTAATAAAAACAACATTACACCGAAAAATCGTTTACATCTAAGTAATCTAATCGTTATACTGATTCGGACATTTACACTGCTACTGAAATATAAAATTTTGCTTGTTCAAAAGAATTATGTTGATTTTAAATCAAATTTTCTTAAATTTCCGAATATATTTTGCACATAAATTAATACTAAAACTTATTGAAACAAATTGTACTAATACACATGGTAACTGAATGACAAAACGTGTCAAAATATACCATTAATTATTCTATCTGGGCAGTTGAGCACAATTATTAAAATATCAATTTTCTATACAGTCCTTCAATTGGACCATGTTGTCAACACAGGCAATATATACAATAAAATATGTCCCCTTCTCTATTTTTTAGTTATGGTACGAAAATGAGTAATGTTAGCATAAGAAGCGGCATATCCTCTTAGTACAGCACAGCCCTGTAGGTTTGCCAAACGTAAATCCATTAGAGTGTTATTTGTGGGACCTCTTGAAAACAGTGGAGTATTCAACACACATTCAGCAGCATCGAAGTACTCCGTGTATGTGTACAAGAAGATTGCCAATGCTTACAACAGTGTGTGACATTCTGCGTCACAACCCCTGCAACTGTGCATTCAGTCGGTAGTGTTTAATCAGGTAAACTCGACACATGTTTGTGTAAACGTTTTAAATTTGCTTTATTTCTGTCTGCCGCTGAAGTGGGTACATCCTTTTTATCTTATACGTATCTATATTGGTGTCAGACATTTTGGGGATGTATTCCTAACATCTGTACAAAACCATTTATTTCCGAATTACTAAGCGATAGGTAAATTCGTAACATCAGCAACGTGTGTACGCGAAACAACAGTAGATAATGAATGAATTGTAAATGCACGGAGCTGAATACATCGACTCTACTCCAATCTCTATGGCCACGACATTAGCGCGCATTGGTTTAAGGGCGTTGAAGAGAGAAAAAATATTAATTTTATATTTGTACGAAATAGTGTTAGTTTTGTAGACGTTGCTTTGGAGTACGTTTTTCTGTTTTTTTTTCTTTTTAATTAGCTCTTTCAGTTTTCGCATAATGTCATTTCAAAGACAAAATGTGCATGTTTTTGTTTTTATTTCATCCACCCCCGAAAACCAATCAACATAACTAAATGAAATAATTCACAGTAAAAGTAGGGCCTACATATCACGGCTTTAAGTATATAAAAACCCAATACAAAATATGTTTTTGTTTGTATTAAAAAATTTTTCTTAAAAATCTAATTTCAGAATTTTTTTTTAATTCAATACATTTCTAATGGGTTTTTATATATTTAAAGTCCTATTCCTTGACATGTACTTTCACTGTTTCAATTATTTCGCTGCATTATATTACTTGGTTTTCGGGGATGTATGAAGAAAAAACATGCAAATTTTTACTTTGAAATGTCACATTGGCAAAACTGGCTGAACTATTTTTTTTTTTTTTTTCACAAAAGGAAAATATACTTCGAAAATAACGTCCATAAAACTAACACTATTTCATACAAATATAAAATTACTATTTTTCCCTCTGGAACGCCATCAAGTCCCAGTAGCACAAATCAGTAAAAGTGCATATGGAAATGGTGTAGCACGCCATAAATCCTGTTGTACACGTCTCAGAAGTTAATGATACAATTGTTGTAATGAACGTTACACAGATTGCTCAAAGTATCTTCCGCTTGCTTCAGTGCATATTGTAAACTTACATTCCATGTTTCGGCGTACCCTGTTGAAAATCCCTGGAGTGCGTCGCATTTGGTCGAAGTCGTGTTAGATACGCTCTGAAAGCTGAAAGTTCAGTAATTGCATACACCAAGGGCTCTGCGCCCCGAAAAATTGATTGTTTCGACAAGCAATGAATGTTGATATTAATTTCGTTGTAACAAATAAATTACTGTTACAATCAACAATCGTGACGTTGAAGGTACTACTGGAATTTATTTACTGTGTTGATAAAAATATATTTAAAACAAACTTATGTTTGGTAGGTTATACTAAATTTTTCGTTATATGTTATTGTTAACAATACGTGTATTTGATTTTACCCAAATATTTGTTCCTGTTAAAAATAATATCATTTTTATTTTAGTCAACCATATTTGTGACTTACTATACAGATTTGGTAAATTTAGCCAGGGCAGATATTAAAGAAACTATTTGGTTGGGCGTCATTCTTTAATGGCGGTTATCTGGCATGCACGTGTTCTCATTTACACGCGCGGGGGTTTAGAAAATTTGTCTTTTTAAAGTATAGGTATGTAATACATTTGTAGGGTATTAATTTTTGTGTTCAATTGTCTAGTTATGCTAGGTTAAATGGCTAATCGATTAAAAACATTTTGCCGAGTACACACGAGTCTAATTCTAGTTTCTCTTTAATGATACCCATATGTAGCTGTGGATTCTGTGTACAAAACAACGAGAGTCAGTCAGATTATCAGAATCACGAGTCTATCGGGAAGTTGCATGTCACTGGTATGTGGATGTAAAAATTCATCCAATTGTATGTCGTGATGCTCTACGGGTAACGTGAGTGGTCGACAATCTAAAGGTTGCGGGTTAAAATCCGTATATATCCGTAATATTTATTTTAAAATTATTTACAAGTAAATATTTTTCGTTTAAAAGTGGCTGTCCAAATAACTTTATTTTCTTGATCATAACAAACAAAATAGTTCAAACATCGTATACTTTAATGGTAGCTCAAACACATACGAAGCATATTTGATTTTAAAATATCTGTGTAGTGTCATCAACCACGTCATTTGGTTAAAACAACAAACACATTTCAAAGAAATAATTTGCTTGTTACAAACCATACATTTGTTTGCGCGCATTAAAATATATCATTTGGTTGTTGCAAAGAAATTTTGTTTGATTTTACAATATTTTTTTCTCAGTGCAGGTCCCCGGACGAAGCAATGCATAGGATTTAAAAATCAGGGATCTAGCAGACCAAGCTATGATTCACCTTTGACCAATCCATCTTTGCGGAAATCGATCATTCAAATACTGGCGTTCTATGAGACTGAAGGCTGATACCTCTGTGCATAAACCACATTTCTTGTTCTTGAATGGTGTCCAGAGGTACATATTCAAGTCCAGGTACTCATGTAAAGTAAATTGCAGAAATATGTATTTTAAATTTTCAAAATCTTAATTTTTCCAAAAAAAAAGGTAAAAATAAATATTAAACATTTTTGAAACAGTTTTTATAAAATTCTAAATGGTGCAAAATTGATGAAAATTAATGTTAAGGGTCATTAATGACTGTTTTAGAAAGATTTCGAATAAGATCTAATTCACTAGATTTTATGTATAGATGCACACACATGCATGTATACCTACGTACGTACATACATACAGAATCGACAAAATTCTAAATGGAGGGATAAATATAGTCAGAACATGCACAAATATAAAATGTCAAAAAGAGGGACAGTCGCAGATAATACTAAATGGAATGATGTACAGAGAACTGGAACCCATCACAGATATACGTGGAAGAGGCTTTCTTTGGCCACATCATGAGGACACCAGAAGCCAGGGCAACAAGAAGGATGTGGAAGTACTAGAAATAAATATGGAAGATATATGAAAACCAGAAAATCTCAAGAAATAGAAAATCAAAGAAATAATAGTTAAACTAACAGTAGACAAACGACACGCCGTTTTTCCACACGAGTAAAAACGGAAACATATCAGAAAGGTCTGAAGAAGAAAAAAACGAAATATCCATGTCTGTGTTTGTCGAAAAATATATCCAGAAAATGAGTTATTAAAATAGTACAATGGGGACGCAAAAGTGTTATATACTAATAGACATACACACATACGTACGCAGCGCACGCATACACACAACACACACACTCAGAGTTTAACTACACGACGCGAAAATAAATATTTAAGAGGCACATCAGTCCTTGGTGTCTCGAAGTAACCCTATTAACTGTAGCTAAATAATAATAATACATTAATACATATATAAATTCCACTTAACTAAAGAAAAAATAATATTTCATCAGTATTAACATAAGTTTTTACTCATTATTTTAGTATTTTTAAATTAAAATTTGGTAAAAAGAAATTTGGGAGGGAGAGAGAAAGACGGTAACTTTGCATCCTCCCCCTCCACCTTCCATAAAAAAGTGCCTGGATCCAATACTGGAACCTAAGACAGTAAGCTTGAAGAATGTGTATTTCGCCCGGCTGCGTCAAAAAATTCGCGTAGTCATCCGCAGACAGTGCGGGGCGAGTGGCTGTACGGTGGCGCCGTGCCGGTACAGCGGCGAACTGTCGAATCAACCGCGTCGCCGTCGAGTGACTTTACAGTTCTGCCAACGTCGTTGTTTTCCAACTAGAACGTGGTTGTTTTTGGATGGCTGTTTAGTTGGTACAGTTAGCTGCAGTTCAACACCGCATCACCCTCGAATAAACAAACAACCTGATAATATGGACTGCGGGTAAACAGGGGCGTCATTTAGGCGGCAAGGGGGGGGGGCAAATGCCCCCCCTTAATGGATAGAATTTTAAGTATATCAAATATATTTTTGTATTTTGTTGTTTAAATAATACTAACTTCAGCACATAAAACTGAAGTTTTATTATTAAAATTTCTATTTTATACATGCTTAATTAATAAAAGAGATGCAACAAGGTCACTGTCGCCGAAAAAAAAATCTTGCCCCCCCCCCCACCCAAAGAAAAACCTGGAATGACGCCCTTGCATGTAATATGTATGTAACATAATATTTCGTAAAAACATGTTTTTTACGCAGTTTCCATTTATTATAGCCTCAGGGGGACACATAAGGCTGTTACACTCTATCCATTCCAAGATTGCAGCTTGTGTCACTCCGCCTTTTCGCGCGCTTGAACGGCATTGGCTGTGCAACAAACCGTCGCACCGCCTCCGCGTGTTTCGCGAGCTATCGACTGGCGACAAGTGGAGAAACGGAATCGCGCCTCGCTGTGGAGGAAATGGAATAACGACGGACGGTGGCGTCGTCGCGTCAGTCGTAGTTAATCCAGTTCATGAACATATAGTATTTCATGCGCACAGGGTGATGTATTACAAAGGGTAAAAAAAAAAAAAAAAAAAAAAAACGCAACTGAACGATTGAATCACCTATACCGAACCTAAAACACAGTAATTTAGCGTAGAACACATTTTCTGCCGCAACGACAATGTTAACTAACCAGCTCACCTGTGACAGTGTTTATTTCTGCTGCAATCTTTGACTCGATACGGTATAGGAGAGGGTAATACTTTTCTGAACCCGAGGAGGTAGCATTAAATTTCTCATCGGTAGGGAATCGAACCCGGGACCCTTGACCCACCGACCAGGAGCTCTTAAGGGCGCGGCTACCGCAATTTTTCGTCAGTATTTTTTTATTTTATTTTTTGTTTGTACCAGATATATATATATTTTTTCTTATTTTAGACACAAAATGTGACTAAATTTGGCTCATATGAATTTTTTTTCTCTCATAGTTTTTGCGTAATGGCTTGTTAAAGTCATATTTTGCATGTATCCGATTTAAGGACTACACTAAAACCAACTGATATACCAAACTCAAAGTGGATAATGACATTGCAGGCGACAATGTCATGCTCACAAAAATTAAGAATAAAATCATTTGTATTTTTAAAAAAATGCTGAAACTGAAAATATATTTTTTTTAATTCAATATTTTTTTTTTTAAATTGAAATAGTCGGTTAGTTGCCTGACTATTGTGCTAGAGGTCATAGGTTCGAATCCTGGTTCGAGCATGGCTGTTGTGTTGTCCCTTCATCTCAGTTCACCCTCATCGACTCGTAAGACCTCGTTAAGGGGTAGTAAGACAATTTTATTATATTTTCAGTTTTTTTTAGCCATAACATTTATTCCAATTGTATTATGTATATTTTCTCTTCGACAAAGCATAGGATATATTCTTGGCCAACTGTTTGACATAAATTATAATGGATTCTTTCATTAATTTATCATGCAAATTCCTTGCAAGAGAATTCTAGAAAGGTAACCTATAAATCTTTTTCAATGATTCTGCATGACAAATTAATGAAAGATGCCATTGTTATTTGTGTCGAAGGGAAAATTTTGGTAATACAACCCGAATTAAAGTTATGGCTAAAAAAAAAAAAAAATAATAATAATAAAATAAAATAAAATCGTCTACTCTCACTTAAGGGGTATGGAAAGGTAAGATGTCGAGCGAACTACTGGAACACTCAATCGTTGATAAAATCTGCACTAGTCATAATTAGTTTTTTTTTTTCTGACAAGATGTTTTATTAGCAGACGTCTATTAATACAGCATTAGGTGGTATACTTTGCTTTCTAGTAAAAATTTTTAAACAGTTCTTAGAAAAATAAGGATTTAAAACTATAAGAACCACAAAAATGGAAAACTTTTATTTTTGTAATTTTGATTAATACTAAAATATGTAACAATTAAAACGATTAATTTTTATGAATTTTATGGTTTCAACCCCTTATTTTTCTGAAAACTATTTGTAATGTTTTACTTTAAAACAAATTATACTACTGCCTTGTGCTATATAAATAGACGTCTGCTAATAAAATATGTAGGCCTACTCGGCAAAAAATTCACATCTAGTAATGATGAGTAATTCAGATTTTATCAACGATTGAGTATTCTAAACGTTCGCTCTACGTCTTACCTTTCCAGACACCTTAAAAGGCCGTTAAACCCTCTCCCCTCACCTGTAACGAATTAACCAAGCTGTCAGACAATAAAATACGCACTTGACTTCGAGCAGCACCTAAATGAACGGACTGGGAAACACGAGATTCCCGAGAAAACTCGCCGATAAACGCCAATCGAGCGGCACGGTTTGGTTAAGGGCGCGGTCTACCGCAATTATCATCATCATTATTTTATTTTTTATTTGTACCAGATATTTTTCTTCTTATTTTAGACACAAAATGTGACTAAATTAGGATCTTATGAATTTTTTTTTTTATCTCTCATAGTTCTCGCGTAATGGATTGTTAAAGTCATATTTTGCATGTTTCCGTTTTAACGACTACACTAAAACCAACTGATATACCAAACTAAAAAAAATCACAGTGGATAGAGACATTGCAGGCTACAATGTCATGCTCATAAAATTAAGAATAAAAATTATTTGAATAAAAAAATGTATAGAATTTTTAAAATTTTTGTTTTTAGTTTCAGCATTAATTCTTGGTGGGAAAGTTTTTTTTTTATTGTGAGGGAAAGTTCGCTACCTGTCACCTTACTAAGGTTAATACCGAGGACCCGCGTTCGATCCCCGGCTTTGGTCATCCTGATTTCGGTTTCCCGAAATCACTCCAGGCGAATGCTGGTATGATTCCTTGACAAAGGCCATGGCTGATTCCTCTCCCAGCTCCTGTCATTGTACCAAGTTGTGTGTTACCGTCTATAATGACCTCGATGTAGACGAGACGTGAAGTCCAATTACCTTCCCTTGCCTCAGGTTAATTCTGTAATCCTATGGTAGGTTCGAAATGTAATGTTATTGTTTTGGCAATGGACAACTCCTGTCACTAGTTGCGCTCGCATCTTGAAGGGGTAAACGTTCTGCTGTCGTGCATAAAGAAAACTATATTTCCTTTAACAATTTTCTGCTTAGCTCACGAGATTAAGTCCATAATGAAATAGACCTTGCCAAACTCGTCCATAAGTCATTCTTTATCTTCCTAACCTGCCAGAGAAGGTTTTAGTGGAGTTATAAATTTGTTTCACTGATATTTATCGGATATTTAGATTTTAGATGGTTAATTTTAATTGTAGTACTGTAGGCGGGGGTGTCTTTGGACTCTTGGAGTGACTTTGACAATATGATAGCCCTCAATAAAGATATTTACTTGCGATAAATTCCATGTAGTACATACACACATTAAATTTCATCAAAATTGACAAACATTTAAAAAAAATAAAAATAGTATAAAAGTATCCAAAATTCACCCCTCTTGTACAAAGTTGCCTCGCTTACGGCAACTGTTTTGGTGCTAAACACAGTAAAGTATAATTCTATTGTGAAAAAAATGAATTGGTTGTTTTGTATTTTTGGTCTCCGCTTATAATTTTTGTACTGTTGACACAACTGCTGACGGCATGACATGGAATCCCCTCCACCTCGGCGTTTTCTGTCGTGTCGACAGCAGTGCGCTCTTTCTCGCTATCTCTGTATATATCGTATCTCTCTCTCTCTCTCTGTCTCCTTGCCGCTAGTTCGGACGTCCATGTCTGCCTTCTCTAGGGTGATAACCGGGGGACACCGGGCATTACACGAGACTTGGCCGTGATTTAGAAGCACGTGAGGAGAACTGGCTCTGTTGTAACATATACGTAGGTCTTGTAACATATACGCAGGTCTTGTATAGGTGGTTTGTATTAAAGTGAACCCTTTGTCTTTAGAATAATGATTAAGGGGTATGGAAAGTTTTGGTGTCTTAAGTGTCGAGCGAACGACTGGAATATGCAATCGTTGATAAAATGTAAACTAATCTTATTTCAATGAAATTGTTTTGCCGAGTAGATATTTTAGTGCGAACGTCTATTTATATAGTATCTACTGAATTACAGTATGATTTGCTTCTGACTAAAAAATAATAACTGATATTTACACAAATAAGGGATAGAAAGCACAAATTCCATAAAAATTGAATACTGTAATTTTTAATACGACAATATCCAGGACTCTACAATATCCAACTTTGAAAAATACTCGCGTTTTAATTTAAAAATAATTTTAACATATCTAAACCTACCGCGCAGAGATTTTCTGATAGAAAAATTATTTTAAAATCAAATGAGAGTATTTTTGAAAGTCGGTTAGTGTAGAGTCCTGGATATTGTCGTATTAAAATTATAAAAATTACAGTGTTCAATTTTTATAGATTTTGTAGTTTAATTCCCTTATTTTTCTAAATGCCAATTTTTATTTGTTTACTCGAAAGCATAGCATGCTACCGTCAAGTGCTGTGTAAATAGACGTTCGCTAATAAAATATCTACTCGCAAAAAATTTTCATTGAAATAAGAGGAATGGTTTATATGTTATCGATGATTGAATATTCCAGTTGTTCGCTCGACATATTAACTTTCCATACTCCTTAAAAATAGTATTTATTATGCTCTTGGGCGATCAGTACAGTATATACTTAAAGAGTGCTTTGTTTGCATTAAAAAGTTGCACGAAACTATAAATTAGCTGAAAGGGAAAAACGTAACTAGGACTTGAAAAGTACTCGCAGCATCGCGAACCGCCTATATGTGCACAGGGTGTCCAGGAATGGGAGTACAATGCTGGAGTCACAGTAGCGAGACAGACGAAACGCGAAAGGCGCTATGCGAAATTAAAGGTTACCGTTATTGCTAACATAAGTCCGCCTGCCGCGTGACAAATACTAACAAAAATATCAAATATACATAGTTCCTTGTCACTACATAGTACCTGATACGGCACCAGCGACGAGTTTTGCGGGAGGAGCACGTACAAAGGAAAAAACTTTTTAAAATTGTTGACAAGGGGACATACTTCTTTGGTAAGACCGTATACATTTTCCCCTATAAATAAACCAATGTCATTCCGAAATGGTTCATCCCCAAATTCACTTTTATGTTCATTACATTGTACATATTTGTATTTTTGGAGTGTAGGTTTGGGTTGGTGATGGGGGGTTATCGCCCCTACGGCCCCGTCTCCTTGAATGCGACCTTGCCACATACTAACCTCTAATAAGGCGGCCATTAATGTTTACAGTATTTCAATTTTTTTTTTCGTGTATTTGTGATACATTTTAAACACCCACTGGTATCCCCAAATGTGAAAATGAAATCACAATTACACGTTTGCGTAGAAACAGAAAGGTTCTCATTCGCTTATAATAGCTAACATCTCTCGTAAAATAAATAAATGCTGTTTGCTGCCAACTCGCCAGTTTCAGCAACGTGAGCACGCAACTAAATTACGTTTATCCAGCTTTGTCGCATCCGCGACGCGAATAAAATAGGAATACTTTCTATTTGAGATTCGCATCGCGTCCGCCATTTTAGTCGTGCTGACGTTTCAGAAGCCTTGACGCTGATTGGCTGGCAAGTTTTGTTATTCGCGTCGTGCACTTCTCGTCGCGTCTGTCGCGCTGTTGTGATTTAAGCACAAGAGGCGACAAAATGTCGCACGATGCCGATTTTACGTGCAGAACGTGGCAACACGACACTGAGTTAAACCCCTCTTACCCTACACAAATGTTTCGTCATCATTATTATAATTTTTATTATTTAATGCCTTTATTTAAAATGGCGAAGTTAAGCCATTTAACCTTCTCTTACACTTAACTATTATCATACAATGATACAAGTACAGAAATACAGGACACAATGTCGTACAATGTAAAAAGTAAACAAATAGTAATAACAATGCATATGAAATATCATCTGTGTGTGTATTACGATGAGCACATAAGACGCTATAGTAATAAAAATAATATTAAAATGGTATTGTGTAATGCGATACGTCGTACGAAATTATTGAGAAGTAAACCCAGTACTTTGTTTGGGCGTGGGTTGGAAATCCCTGGCAATCCAAACGGGTTTCTACGTTTAATAGACGTAACATGCGTGTGATAATGCCTGGATATGGAGCACAAGTGGGAACTAACTACGTGGTTGGGTACAGCTGTTTTTTTTTCTTTCTTCAGGAAACATGTCACGCACGACATTTAGCCATGAAAAATTTTGTTCCTAATTTCGCGTAGGATTCACGTGGTTTGCTTCCTTCTTACATATGTGATAAGTGCTGGATTTAATATCTCACAAAGCTACGAAATACACAAAAGAGCAATCAACTATAACTTTCACAACACAATTAGTTATGCACACAATTACTACTGTGCCACAGAAACGTTAATTAACTTTGACATTTAAAGAACAAACACTTTACCATTAGTTAATTAAATACTGCAGTCACAATTAAAATTCAGTCATGTATCCAATCTACGATCTTTCAAATAGAGACAATGTACAACCTTAACTGTCCGAAGTGGTGATGGCTCACCTTGCAATGTGCAGCACCCAGAGTGCACCACTATCTTCACTCTTGAGGTCTTCGGTTCGACTCCCGTCGTGCACCTCCTTCGCCTGTCTACCCGCAGCAGAAGCCCTCTTGTCTCACCCAGTTCTCCGATGTCACCAAGACGTCTTCCTGACATCACCAAGATGTCCTCACCAGCCTCTCTGCACAAGCTTAGCACCTCCTCCGAGCAGGACCAATAGCGAACTCGTGAAGCACTCCATGTATTGAATCACCAGGTAGACAGTCTCCTCACGTAGCCAGTGCTGCCATCCTCGACACAACACCGTCAGTGTTGTTCTCCACAGCCTCTGTAGCACTCCAACACAGCACTGCAAGTGTTGTTCGTCCTTCCTTCAGCCCGCTGGCGTCACACAGCCTCGACGCCGCCGACCACCACCGCCGTGTTGCCATCCTCGGGACGCCACACCTTGTCAGCTCTGCCATGCTGACTCACTCCAAGTGTTGTCTGTCACTTCTACAGGCCGCTGATGTTACTCCACCTCGACACCGACACCGACCACCATCATCGTGTTGCCATCCTCGAGACGCCACACCTTGTCAGCTCTGCCGGGCCGACACAACACCCCAAGTGCTGTCTGTCCCTTCTGCAGGACGCTGATGTTACTCAGCCTCGACACCACCACCGCCGCCGTGTTGCCATCCCCTAGACGTCGAGTCCTCATCATCTCTGTGCCGCCGTCAGTGGCTCCTCTCGGCTCGTCACTTCTCACGACGCCCATCGCCGCCCCAGTGTCAACGCCACCCATAAAGGCGCTGCCTCACACCACTCTCGGTTCTCACTTCATACTCGCTGACTTCAAACTCGTACTGATCCTCTTCAGACTTCAGACTCCTTACGACTGGACTGCAAGACTTGCTAACACTCTTCAAGACTGCTTAAGACTGGCTCATATTACGCAGTTCCGAGGCTTTTATACGGTCCCTTTATTGACGTCAATCGGTGATGCAACGTGATGACCAGAGGTCTAAAAACAGACATTACCTCGCTCGTGCCCATCGGTTGTCACATGTACGCATTGGCGTCATCGAGGAATCCCAATGACGTCTCTCGGGAGTTGCGACATAGCTGCGAAAACCTATGACATCACTGGTCGACTCAGGCTGTCCCCCAGGATTACGCAATATGCTTATAGCCAGGGCAGCCCAAACCACTGAACATAGAGAAGTTAATTTTTTGTACATTACCTTTAAGTCGTAGGCGAGCACTATAGAGTGATTTTTCAATATTCGGCCTCTAAGGGAGTGAAAAGGGGCGAAAAGTTTTCATAAGATTTTTCTACATAGTTTAAACCCGACGGCTTATCGTCGTAACTTTTACATCAATGGGTCGATCATAAAAATGAATATAAGTCAAAGGATTTTTTAAATTCAAAATTTAAAGGGGAGGAAAGACCTGAAATGTATTTCATAGTAAGTATCGATAAGTATAGAATCTTTTCGGATACAGAGTTTCTATTTTACTTCTAAATTATTAAGTTATTTAAATACCCCCAAAAATAGTTTTAGAGCCTTTTCGAAATTCGACTCCTAAAGCAAAAAAAAGGGGGGATGTGTTTTTTATTAATCGTCTTTACAGCTCGAACCCACGGGCTAGTTTCGTGATTTTTACTTCAATTTTATACACATACGAATGTATAAGATAGGACTTCAAAAAGTTTCGAAATTCGTGAATTAAGGGGGTGGAAAGACTTGGAATGTGGAGATATCGAAGAGCTGTTTGCTTAAATATGATGTTTATGTGAAGACTCAAAATACTGTTTCATGATATTTTCCAAATTCGACTTTAAAGAAGTTAAAAAAGAGAAAAAATGTGTTCAATTCGTGATTTATTCATACCAATCTCGCTGAACTTTTAGATATCGACGCGATTTTTGCATTACATTAATGCTTGCTTAAATTACTGAAACGTGGTTTATTGATTTTTCAAAATTTGACTACTGAAAGGGTGAAAAGTAATGAAATGGCTTGAAGGGTGTTTTCAATTAATCGTCTGTATATCTCGAACCCAACGGGCTATCGTCTAGGTTTCCACTTAAATGTTACGCCCATAAAACAACCTTGAGTGACGATAAAAACTTTTTAATTTTTATTTGTTTATTTTATTTTATCTATTTTTTATGAATCGTCTATTAAACATTGACTTAAGAATGTTCCTGTTTCTTCGCTGATTATAACAGCCTGAAACAAGGTAGGAATCACACTTGATTTGCTGATCTAAAATTATCTGTTTCGTATCACACGAGACATTGTTGTTAGCTTTACATGAAGGTTTGTTAAGGAGTGGGGTTTTTTTTTTTTTTTTTTTTTTTTTTATGATTCCTAACGAACAATAAAGTGAAAATGTGAGAATTTTGCGATAAAGCGCAAATTATGGCCGACACACATTATAGAAAATATTATTTTAAAATATGTCGAACATCCCAAAATCCACTGCTATGTGTTCAGTACAATGTATACATTACATAACAAATATTTGGTTTAAATTGTTTATACGTAAATGCATCTCACAATAGATTTTCGCTCTTTGTGTTTTTACACTAAAAAATAAGAATTTATCGATATAATCATTAAACTATTAGTAAAATTTTCAGAGACATAATGAATGTGCACTGCAAAGTTTAAAATAGTAAAAAAAAATATACATGCAATGGGTGTTTTAAATGCTTTATTTTTTTTACAGTTGGTGCTATCTTCCAAAATCGCTGACATTACTGCATTTTATTATACTTAGTAACTTGCTAAGGAGAGGTATTATTGCAGAGTATAAGTTTGGTACAGTTCGAGCAACTATTTTCGTAGGTGTGGCCCTAAATCCAAAATAATTGTGATGAATACCACTACCAAAATAAGGAACATAAAACGTTAATGTTATTGTATGTTCGTTGTCGTGACAGGAACCGGTTGAGCTGTTCCAGAACCATAGCATAAAATATTTAACAACTATAATCGTACTATCTTTTTAAATTATGGTCACGCGACAAAATAAGCTTAGACTATATCGTAAAATCAAACAAAAATTGTTTGAAACAACTAAATGGCATATGGAAAACTGTGTCTAAACGGTGTCCGTTTTTATATTTACGTTATTGTTTATTCTGCATAGCAATGGATTTCTTTTCTAATGTGTGTAGGGCCTACACTACTATTCGAAATTTATTCAAATGTGCAAGTATAATGCAAAATGTGTTGTTCCCATTAACATTTTAATTTGCTGAGCCGCGTGCATGCGTTTTTATCGACACGCGACAACACGCACAAATACGCCACTGAGAAAAATTGATTGTTTCGACAAGTAAATATATAAAACTGATATTGATCTTTATGTAACAAATAAATCATCGTTAAATCAACTGTGGTAATGTTTAAGTTACAACAAGAATATAGCCTATTTGCTTCGACAATAACGTTCTGTTGAAGTAATTTTTGGTTGGTTATACGAAATTAAGTTTTCATAAGATATATTTTATAATACATGCATTATATATATATATATATATATATATATATATATATATATATATATAAACAAACATAATTATCGAGGTTATTTGGTATAGGGGAAAAAGGCGCGGTTGATGAGCTACAAGGTGCAGGTTTAAATCCTTGTGCATGTAAATTTTTTTCAATGTAATTACATGTTTATATTGTTTGTGTAGCATTTACTTTATAAAAACATAGTTTTCATGATTTCATGGTCAGAACAAATAATTAATTTAAATCGCATATATTTTAGTGATTGTTCAAACACACGAAGCATGTTTATTTGGCAATATCTGTATGATGTTGTGAACCATGTACCGAAAAAAAAAAAATTCACGCAAATAAATTGGTTTTGACAAAACATATATTTGGTTACACGTATCGAAGTATGGCATTTATAGCAGGTATTATATTATTGTCACAGAAACAGTGGTGTGCATTTTTAGTAAATTATGAATACTGGACGCATGCAACAAGGAGATTTTTTTTTGTTCCGTGCGACGTACTGCTCCAACATGAAATATACGCAAAACCTTGTAGGGAAGTAATTTTGTGTAACCAGAGGGTGGCCACCGCTATCTTTTTCATGAAAGGATTGAAGGGTTATTTCTTTATAACTTGAAAATCTCAACTGTATTTAACGTTTTTCACAGAATATAAATATAACTCCAAACTTTTTTTAGTGTATTTTACCAAAATACTAGTTCACACCCAGTTTTTTTAAGGGTTCACAACTCCCGTAGCATCCACATAGCTATAGGCCTGAGTGTCCTATATATATACACACACACTTACTTTTTCATGAGGAATCACCCTCCTAAGTTTGGGATGTTAAATTTCTGTGCATATTGTGAGCTTTTATGTACTTATATATTGCATGCCAATATTAGGAGGGAACAATTATCGCATCTAGAAGGAAAAGATTATGTATCGTCATAGGTCCGAAAACTGTACTACATTTCGCAGATCATGATGTGTACTGCATTGCATGCGGACTGGATCATTAATGCCATTGCAGCTATTATTTGCAACTATAGTCTGTTTACTATGTGAACACTGAGCAGAACTTGTAATTATTTTAAAACATTTATTTGTTTGGCCAACATATGTTAATTTTTGAGTGTGTTCAAACGTTTACGTGAGTTTTTTTTAGCTACACGGAAGTTTTCATATTAAAAATAGTAAACATTGCTGCAAATAGACTGAAAGAAAACGTTATGCAGTGCTCACTATATCGTGGACGGCCTATATATGCCTATCTGGTCGTATTTAATTGGACGGTGGGCATTGTCCGAAGTGGCATTCCACATTATCCAGACCGCGCGCCATGAATAGTATGTCTTGAGACATGTAGTGCGTTTTTGGGCCTATGGTAATATAACATTTTTTTTCCTGTAGATGCGACGATTGTTCTCCCAAAATATTGATGTACTATTTTTAGAGACATGAACTTTCCGCGAAAAGAAATTTGCCTCACTTTGTGTCAGTGACTTGTGTGCACGTCTGCAGACTTGCTTCACGGTCAGAGATTGGATGTTTTGACATTCGTGTGTCGTGGGGTTTTACACGCAAATCACAGACGTGTGGTGTTACAGTAACCTTATTGTGATTGGTACAGTCAAATGAGAAACGTCACA
>PNEQ01077374.1:0-10237 GCA_003012365.1 Medauroidea extradentata | reverse complement strand
CTATTTTGCAACAACATGTATATTTTAATGAACAATTGTACTGCAAAATGTTACACCATACCCTCTCTTCAGCGCGATACTGTATCGGCCCAAGCCGGGATAGTGTGGTGCTCCGAGCTCACAGATGTGCTCATCCCAAGGTACCGTGGACCTCATTGACGGAATTGCAGTGTCTGGGTCTGAAACGTGTGATTGCTCTCAGTCGTGCAGGGGAACATACAAACGTCTGCTTTACTGCTCTGTGTTCTTCGACTTCTCCACCTTCAGTTTGGTGGAACAATGATATAACACTCGCCTCACATTCGGGAGGACTCGTATTAGATGCCCAACTCCGGTCATCCTAATTTCCTTACTTCCAGGGTCACCCCAGACGAGTACTAGGATTGTCCCTTAAGGGCGCAGTTCATCTCCGTTTTCGACGTCTTTATTTATTTTTATATTTGTACCAGATAATTTTTTCTTATTTTAGACATAAATTGTGATTAAATCTTCTTCTTAGGAAACTTTTGCATCTCTCATAGTTTTTGCGTAATGAGTCGTAAACGTCAAAATTTGCACTTTACGGTTTTAAGTACGCCACTAAAACAAACTGACATCCAAACCGAAAAAATTCACAGTGTATAACAATGTTGTAGGCTATGATTTGATACATGTAAAAAACAAAACATAACATAATTTTGTATTTAATAAAAAATACTGAATTTTGAAATGAAAATTTAAAAAATATCAATTTTTTTTATAATTACAAAAAATATATTATTTTGATTTTATGAATGTCAAATCATAGCCTACAACATTGTTATATAGTGTGAATTTTTTCAGTTTGCTATGTCAGTTGGTTTTAGTGGCGTACTTAAAACCGTAAAGTCCAAATTTTGACGTTTACGACTCATTACATAAAAACTATGAGAGGTACAAAAGTTTCCTAACAGGAAGATTTAATCACAATTTATGTATAAAATAATAAAAAAAATATTTGGTACTAATATAAAAATCAAAAAAGACGTTGAAAACTGAGGTGAACTGCGCCCTTAAGGGGGAGTTTAGGCACTTATAATGTAGTTACAGGTTTTGAGCCATATTGTGTATTCAAATTGTATTATCAAAATTTT
Source organism: Medauroidea extradentata (assembly GCA_003012365.1). Classification (NCBI taxonomy): domain Eukaryota; kingdom Metazoa; phylum Arthropoda; class Insecta; order Phasmatodea; family Phasmatidae; genus Medauroidea; species Medauroidea extradentata. Next base: position 9,125 of record PNEQ01077374.1, on the reverse strand, counting down.
CTCTTCGACGAATCATAGGATACATATATTTATAGTATAGTAAACTACTTGACGTAAATAATAATGGCATCTTTCATTAATTTGTTTCTGCATGACAAATTATTAGTGACTAGGGCCAGGATTTTGTCGCGAAAAGATTTTTGCCCCACTTTGTTTCAGTGACTCACGTGCACATCGGCAGTTCTGTTTCAAGGTTATTGGCAGCGTTTCTTTGTTCAGACACGTTTCTCATTTTACTGCACCAATCAGAATAAGATTATTGTGAGTCTGTACGTCTATAATTTGCCAAGGCAAGTGAGAGTAAAATCATCCAACCACAGACGATGTAGCAGAGCTGCAGGTGTGCACATGACGCATCGAAACCAAATGTTGCAAAAATCTTTTCGCCATAAAATCGTGGCTCTAATAGTGACCTGAAAAATTCGCGTTTTCTTTTAGGCACAAGCTAGATTTCCAGCAACTATCGGTCTGCATCACGGTCACAATTAGCCGTTGACTTACTCGACACTTCCTGGAAGTAACTGAGCCAATAATAAAACTGTAACTGAACACAGGCCCATTTGACTGTACCAGCGAGCAGCTAATAAACAGCTGCTGACACATTCAGTACACAAATATTGTTGGAAGCTAGCCTACAAGTCAGTGAACCCGAGAATTTTTCCAGCCTCTACAAATTAATTAAAGATTCCATTATTATTTATGTTAAGTAGTTTACAAAGAATATATCCTATGCTTTGTCGAAGAGATAATTTTGATAATACAATTTGAATAAATGTTATGGCTCTAGAACTGAAAGTAGAATAAAATTGTCTTACACTCCTTCGTAAGGGCGCCTCCTATCTGCGTGTCAGAAGCTCAGAAACGACGGAGCAGTAAGATCGACCTTGAAGCGCGCATCAAATGCCGCGTCGCCTCAACGAGCCAAGCGCTGAACGAGCGTGTAAGCTTCCCGCCGAACCTTTTTCACTATGGGACACTGAGCGGTGATCATATAATTTTATTGGTGGAAAGCTTGCGTCTAAGTTCAGTGCAGGTCGCAATCCGAGTTTCATATACAACTGGTTAGTACATTTTGAAGTACGGCTGCTGAAAAGGACGTTTGTTAGCCATGTTGGAGGGCTTAGAAACAGTGCTTTTAATGAGCATAGTGTCTTCACAATGAGGTTCCGACCTTGTATGAAGTGAGTTTTCCTTTCGTGCGTTGGCACAATGGGCACACGCGGTATATTTTAGTAGAAAAAACCTGTTTACGAACACGCTGCAACGCATTTGAAGCAAGGGTTGGCGACCTCCTTAAAGAGGATATTAAAAAAATCTGCAGAAATTTCAAAATGCGTGTTGGCTGCCGCGGGTACCAAGTGTTGTACGTCAGACAAATACTGTGTGGTGCCAACAGAAATGTTGAACCCTTTTGTTGTTTGACAGATCCGCAGTTCACGTAGGAAGGGGTTGATGGTTTTGTAGAGGGGGAAGATTTTTTTTACGGCTCTGATGTATTGTTGTAGTGCACAAAGTAATTGCATATGCCTATAAATTATACATGATAAATATTATTCTTTCTATAATCGATTACGAACACAGCCAGTTTAATTATTTTCGATACATGGATTACTTATTCAGCGTGTTGTCAAACTTGCTGGATTATAATGCTTTGTATTATTTCAATTTGCATAAATGTTTTAAAATTTTTTGAAAACAGGCGTTCCTAATTGTCTTTCGTTAATGGCATGCCAAAATTCCATTATCCTTCATACGTTTTTTTGGCCCATGTTTGCTTTCGCATTGTCATGTAAAATATCTCGAGATGTTCTTTATTGCCGTTGGCCCTCGCCGACTCGCACATCCTTCCTTCCCCCTGTGTATCTCTTCTTAGGTTAATTTTACTACAGGTTAGAAAGAAAATGTGTTTTCTTAAAAGAGAATTTGGCGCAGGGAAAATTTCTGCCTTTAGTTTCGCTGTTATCGTTAAGGGACCAGAAAAATACGAAACCGTAGTAAAATTAAATTTAAATAGGTTTGGAAATGACATAAGTAATTTAACTTAATTTTAAAGTGAGTAGAAACCAATTTCGCGTTTTAAATTATCAACTTTACGTAACTTAAATAAAGGGAAGTTCTGTGATTAGTCAGTTTGTACCCATTAGCGATACTAGCGCTCAAGCGGCAGAAATTTTCTCTCTGACAAACTTTTAACACTGATTTTTCTAACCTGTAGTAGAATTAACCTAACATGTAGAGTGACCAAATAAATAAGTAAATGTTTGTCTTTCTCCCGGGGGTGGAGAAGGGGGCATCTCTTTCCTGCCGACTGGCCGGCCTCCGTAGTAGAGATGTCATGGGTTCGAATCCCGGCTTGGGTATGGATGTTTTGTTGTCCATTCACCTCACTTCCTGCCGATTGGGGTGCCCTGTGGCGCGGTGAGGTGTCGGACGTCCGCGAAGCAGACTTTACACAAGCGTCGGCGGGGAGGTAGGTGGCTAGGCGCGCGCGCTCGGCCGCTTTGTTTACATTGCCGTTGTCGGCGGCGCATTGAGGCAGGTCATGGACCGCGCGCCGTCCTGTGTGTAAGAGGGAGGGGGAAGGAAGGAAACAGAGCTGCGTGCATGCGTGCCGGGGTGCGTGTGTGTTTGCGCGCGCGCGTCGGGGTTCATAAAAAAACGTGGAAGGGGTTGTTGGGCTGCGGCAACCTGTTGCCCGCCCCGCGCCGCGATCGATGGGTCTAGACTGCGGCTATCGACTCGCGAGCCGGCGCCCCTTTTCGAGGTCAAGGGCAGCGTCCGCCCCTCAACCATCCCCCCTCACATTTCCCCTCATTCGCTTCACTCGCACCCTTTCCTTTTCAACCCGGCCTTGCGGAAGGGCGGTCCCAGATTCCTCGGCGGCAGCGTAGCCAGACGTACGAGAATTCTCGTATTTGTACGAGGATCTATGGTCTGCGTATAGGTGGTTCGGGATAAAGTGAGCACTAAAAAAAAAAAAAAAAAAAAAAAAAACCTGCTAAAGTTCTATTTTCAACCAATTCGTATATTTCCGCTCATAACGGCTGATGACGTGAAATGTCTAACCTCTCTGGACACGTCATTTGTTTGCGTGTTTAGTACAAATTGTGCAGTCGGTATTAATCGATACAGTTTGTTAAAAAATTAAGTTTATTAATTATATAAATACATTTACGTCGATTTCCGTTGGTTCTGTTTCAGTATTGCTTTATTTAAATGGGAAAATACATGGAACTACATCCAGTTCGCTGCCAACCATACACGCAATACGGGAACTATAGCTAATGTTAAATTATTTGCAGCTAGCAGTGCGCCCGCGGCTTCGCTCACGTGTGTTACTCATAGCAGATATTAGCTTTAATTGAAAAACATCTTTGTACACCAGATAGGCAGTTCAGTCATCAAGTGTAAGAATGACATAACTGCTAATCGAGTTAACTCTGCAACAGGATAACTAGCTATAGCTGTCCACGCGAAAAGCAGTCTTAAGTTTGTCCCTGCCACTAACAGCGACTTCGCCAGGGCATTATTTATAGTCACAGCAAAGTTGACGCTATGGAGTAGTTACAGACTTCTAAATGTAAGACAGGATAATCGAATGAAATACGCAGTCTACGTGGTATGAAGACTGATTTTCCCCGAGCGCAACCATTGATGATGGTGCTTTCAATAACATTGTTTTTCAAAACCTTCACTTGAAGCTGAGTGCCGTTAGGCAGTTTCGGCGGAATAATATTTTGCAGAAATGTAAACTTATTTTGGTGCCTCAACCTTGAGTTTAGTTTGATGGCATATGTGGGATGACTCTGTCGAGGAACTTTAGTGGATAGTGGACTGCATAATACATTTTTACCACTTTTGAACGACTTCATCCAAATCGCACTAATTTAATCTGTCTCGCAGTTTTTGTGTGTCAGAACTACAAACAGCTGCGCAAAATAACGTCGAAATTATTAATAATTTCCTAGCCTCATAGAGGTTGTACTGCAACACTTCTTGATAGAACTGCAGAACGAAACTCCTGTATAATTTATTTATCGCTGTTCGTACTTGCTATTCGGATCGTCTGCCTTGAAAGTTTAAAAACTAAGTTTTTTTCTAATACCTAATTATCTTGTAAAATAAAAAATTTTGCATTGCTGTTTTAGGTACTTACACAAGCATCATTCTGACACGAACACCACATCAATATCTCGACTGGTTAGGTAAGTATCATCGGCTGATGGAAAAAAAATGTTATGCCTTTTCACTCCTTTACATGTCGAATTTCGAAAAATCATAATTTCACACCTTAAATATTTGTTCAAGTATCCAAGTGAAGTGAAAATCACGACGATAGCTCATTCAGTCGAAGCAAAATCGATCATTCATTAAAAATCACATGGAACACTTGTACAGTACTGAGAGTTCGAATTTTAGAAAGTCTTAAAACCTCTTTGTGACCACTTACCTAATATCATTCTGAAGCAAAAATAAACTGAATATCTCGATGGGTTCGATATAGGCCTATATAGAAGATTTATCTCAAACACATTTAAGGTCTTTTCACCTCCTAAGATACTGAATTTCGAAAAACCCATTAATCACATTTTAGACTACTTTTGGTGTCTCTTGGACGTGAAAAATACAATAGCCCGCTGGGTTCAAGATATATCGATGATTAATTAAAAACATGTCATAATTTTTCACCCCTTTTTCACCTCCTTAGGTGGGGAATTCCAAAAATTCGTGAAATAGCTTTTCAGGCATTTGAGTAAGCATCAATCTTAAACAAAATTCACGCCGATATATAAATATCAATGGGGTCGGTACACATCGATTGTGAATCGAAAACCCATTTTACCTTTTTTTACCTCTTTAGAACCGAATTCGGAAAATATATTTAAACGGTATTTTGGATATTTAAATAATAATAAATCTAAAGCAAAAATCACTTCGATTTCTAGATTGGTTCGATAGATATGGTGGAATAATCGAAAACACATTTCACGTACTTTCACCCCTTTAATTAAAGGATTTCGAAAGTTTTTGGAGTCCTATGATAGTCATTTGTATAATTAACCAATTGAAGTAAAAATCACGACGATAGCCAATGGTGTTCAAGTTATATAGACGATTCATAAAAAACACATTTTCCCCCTTTTTACTGCTTGGAGGTCGAAATTAAAAAAAATCCTATAACTGCTTTGTAGATATTTATGTAAGCAACATTTTGAAGTAAATAGCAACGCTGTATCCCGAAGAGTTCGATAGATAACGATAATTAATCGAAAACACGTTTAAGGTCTTTTCACACCCTTCATGGTTAAATTTCAAATAACCGTTAAATTGGCTAATTTACTTTTTTTATGATTCTCCTATTGAAGTGAAAGTTACGACTATTGGCGACGATTCATAAAAAAATATATTTTGTTCCTTTTTACTGCTTGGGGGTTGAATTTAAAAAAAAATCCTAAAACTGTTTTTTTGGATATTTACGTAAGCAACGTTTTAAAGTGAAAACCAACTCTCTATCCCAGAGGATTCGCTAGATATTGATAATTGATCGGAAACACTATTAGGTTGGGCAATTAGGGGGTGGGGCAATAAAGGGGGAAAGCGAAAGACGGTGCGATTATTGTTTTACTCCTCTCGTCAGGAACTTGACGTCATAATCGTGGTCGTATGTTAAGTCTTCGGCACAAAAGAAGCAAGAGAATGACTTGGCTAGCATCTTTTGTAGTAGTCCAAGAGAGGGCGGTTCCATTTTTGGCCTTTTATGTATAGTTTATACTTAAAATATTACAAAATTTTAAAGGGGTGTATTAATTTTTTTTTTACGAATTGCCTTAAATAGCATCATTTTGCAACTTAAAAACTAATTTTTTTTTCCCGGGGGAGTGTGGGTACGTCATTTTCCCCCGCACCACAGAAAAAAAACCTGGAACTGGATCCGCCCCTGACAGGCGTGTGGTTTGTTTTGCTTCACATTGTCGTACGAAGGCTTTAAAAATAGTATAACATTTCCATTGTAATACATGCACTTGAAATTTCCGCCTACATAATGCCTGTTAAGGTTCCTATCTACCTGCGCTTGAAATGCATTGCAGCGAGTTACAAATAATCATATTTGGAAGAAACATCACGACGCGCATTACGTTTGTACATCTATGAAAAGAAAACACATTTCAGACATTGTTTCTATCAGTTTAAAAATTGGGATCGCTCATTGGAAACACGATTTTCAAGACTCTCATAAATTGCTAAAAACAGCTTTTTTTATACTGCCGTATCTAGGACAATTGCAATCGGATTCGAAAAACACAATAATAGAAATAAGCACTGGAATTTGAACCATAAGTATCGCAGATAAAATAATACTGTCACCGCTTAAAGTCCTATAAGAAAATGAATAATCGTAAAGCTCTGCGCGTCAGTTGCGGGGTTTGCGAGTAAAGGCGATAATGCATTACATAGGCCGACCGACGTCACTCTCAACGCTCCATCGGTTTTGTGCCTCATACACCACCGCAGCCTACCTATAGATAAGAACCGTAAGTGTGGTTTGGTATTTTTATGCTTGCAATACATATTTCATTAATAGAAAAACATAAAAACAACTTAAGAGGAGTGTGTAGTGTTGATATATTTCCGCGCTTTACTCGTGAGAACAGCGGAGTGATAAGAGCCAGAGTACCACGCTCGAAGGGCAGCGTATTGCCACAGACTAAATAGCAATACAGACGTGAAATGACGTGGCGGCTCCTTTGATACGGGCGAACTTGGCCGCTTATTGGCTGCCCGTGGTTGTTGATACCAGCCCTGTGTATATTTAGATGCTGCAAGTTACTGCAGGTTTCCTATTGGACTGGCTGCCGGTTATCAGAGCAGCTGCCTCACGCTGATTGGCAGTAGGTGTTTCCGCCATATTGCTGGCCAGGAAAGCCATCTTGCTGGCGTGTGTGACTGAGTTCGATGGCCTACCGGCTATTTCACTTCTGTATTCCTAATTATTCTGTGGTATTGCTTCTATTCACAGCGCGCCAAACTGGCGTACAAGGTTTTCCTTGTAGTATTTTTCCTATGGGTAGAGACCTGAAAAATTCGCGTTTTGTTTTAGGCGCAAGCTATAATTCAAGCAACCATAGGTCTGTATCACGTTCACAATTGGCCGTTGACTTACTCGACACTTCCTGGAAGTAGCTGAGCCAATAATAAAACTGTAGCTGAATACAGGCTCATTTAACTGTGTCAGTGAGCAGTTAATAAACAGCTGCTGTCTGTAGGATTGCCACATATATTCTTGGAGGCTAGCCTACAGCTCAGCGAAACCGCGAATTTTTTATTTTTGGATAATCTGAAGTGAATTCCTATTAATGCATCTTGTTTTGCACTTCACGAATTCATGTGGTGTTTTCGCAGTTATGGCACTCTAAAATATACTGTTTTTAGCTATTTCGGGTGGCCCGAAAATAATGTTTTTGACAAGCGTGGTGAATTTTTAAAATGATAGAAGCTTAGTTTCAATTGTGTGTTCTTTTCGTAGATAAACGCAATAAAAATACTTTAAGTGGTTTCTTGTAAGAAAGAGTACGCTTGACACGGTGCAACACCGTCCCATGCGCCAGTCGAGGACTTCTCTCAATGATTTTAGTTTTAATATTTATGATGTGCGGTATTTTCGACGTTTTGTACGAGATCTTGCTTAGCACGAGACATGGCAACACCGCATCCCGGCTGCGATTCCTATTCGCCGCCTGCAGGTACTTCGTACCATAACTGATTAATTACAATACCACGGAACTCGATTTACTCAGTTTTCGAGAATATTATTTTTAAATCCTAAAACAGAGAAATCGTAAAACCGTCACATAGATATGCTTGAAAAACCTTTTTGCTATGTAAATTAGTCATACTTTTTCGAACAAAAAAAAATATAATTTTGGTGCGCACAAAGTTACATAGGCCCCGTACAGTGTTTACGTCTGAATGTGTTATATTTTGACTGGATTTTCTGAGATTTGGATGAATGATAGCTTAAAGTTTTTTCAGAATTAGAAGTCAGTAAATTCCTAGCGCCTGGAGACGACTCTGTGATGTTGTACATATTGGTTGCTTGCGGTTCTGGCATATCTCATATATATTTAACCGGTTGTATCACCTTTGGCTAGAGATAATGGTTAGAGGTACGTAAATTTCGCAGATACATTCCAGGTCAGGTTGGCGGCTGTTACGAAACGCGTTTGACTACTGCAAGCCAGTAGTAAATAAGGAAATAATGCGAAGTGCTATCGCTTGCTACCTGCTGGTACGGTTATAAGCCAGTAGATAATCGATTGTGGCCAGTGGGCGTATAGGACTGACAAGCCTAGGCTGCTGCCAGATCAATCCGCGAACTTGACGTACCTCTAATAATGGTATATCGCAATATATTTCGGGCCAACCTACCCTTGAAAACGCTGTACTATCTTGGAACATGTATGATTGTAATTGGGTGATAGACGTCTGACTCTCCTTAGCTATCTGCTGACCAATAACAAGCATCTAATATTACAATAGTTGGATTGGATTCATATTGGCTCAGTCAAATAGGGTAACAGCTCCACGTACAGAGAAAAGCCAGTGAGCTTTTGATAAGCTGAATGTACGTTGAAACCCAACTAACAGTCAAATTTTCCCGCGATAAACCGTCATCTCGATACTACCGATCGTCAGGTGTATTTACATTCCTTAATCGCTTTTTGAAAAAAAACTTAAAATACTTAAAATTGGTCAAATGTAATTTATATTTTCGACGTAATTGTCGCTATGTACTATAGTCAAGCCACCCTGCCGATTACCGAAATAAAATTAATTCTTCTACACGATTTAGCTTAAGGCCTTGTTACGGAGTTCTGGAGTGATTTCGAAAATATTTTTTTTTTTTTGCTACCTAATACTCATATCAAAATTTCGCTGCACAGTTTTGACACTTATATGTTATAATTTGTAGCTGAATTTTTTTGTAGTATTATACTGAACGGGTTTTTAGATTTCATTACCCAACGTACCTCGTTTTTCGTCGTGAAAATAAGCAAAAGTGAAGGATTTTTTTTTTTTTTTTTTTTTTTTTTTTTTTTTTTTTTTTTTTTTTTTTTTTTTTTTGT
>PNEQ01077373.1:78120-100404 GCA_003012365.1 Medauroidea extradentata | reverse complement strand
GGAGCTAGAGCCAAAGCACGTTGAATATTATAACTTGCGAATTAGAATCCCAAAAGCCTTTTGGGAATGTTTATCTTAAAAATTATAGGAATTTTGTTTTTTCACACTTGACAAATAACATAGCACAGAATTAAACACAAGTTAAATTTAGTATTGAATTAATTATGAAAACAAGTAGAAGCACTTGTGACTCTAATTATTTGGAAAATAAACGGTTACACTTTAAAAAATACATATAAAAATTGTGCGGCAAAGTTAGATGCGTGGGCGAGCCCACTTTGCTCGTGAGGCCCAGGGGACCACTCCCTAAGTTTCTCGGAATTGACATATCGATCGTAAAATAACGATTCTTGGAAAATTTCAGGTTTTAGATATTCTAAGTTACATGTAGTGTCTCAGTTACTCTCGATTCTCGTTTCAACCCGATCGGGGGTTTTCGCTTGCTATGTTGCTGTTGAGAGCTGTTCCACGATCGGGAAGTCTAGTTAACAAACATGACGGACAAAAATTCGAAGGTTATTTTTATTGTAGATCGGCACAGCATTTATGAATCTCTGCTCTTTTAACGTTGTGCTTGATGTAATAACATTAGTGTTTTGTTAGAGCCATAGTTTGAAGTACGGCAAAGAGTTATTAATACAGTATCTCACTTGTTATAGACCACATTGCGGATGAGGGAGTGGCTTGATGCGTGTAAATATTATATGCACAATACCTATTACATCCGCACTTATTAAACATAATTAAACACTTACATAGTGTGTACACAAACTAAAAAAATGTTTAACACAAATTCACTTGTAACATTTGTTAAATATAACAATTTTAATCCACAAATAATATGAGCACAGTTAGGTGCGTGGTTAGCATTTTGGCTTCGTAATCCAGAGGTGGTTATATCTTGGTTGAAATCTTCTCAAAGTTTGTAATTTTTTATTTAGCTTATTATGGTAGAATACGTTTCAATATTCAAAAAAACCACTGGAAGAGGATGCAGAACTGTTTACATCAAATGTCCCCCCTATACACCCCTCTGTGAACTACGACACATCCATCGTCTTACCTGCAGCAGGAGTAACTCCGTAAACTTGCTGGCCGAAGATGCAGTGGATACTGTTCTGACTGCAGTTGCTGTGGACAGTGAGGCGTCGCTGCTAGTCCCTGGGACGCTGGTGGGTCCAGGCAAATGGAGCACCCGAAGCACAACCCATGGCCTAGACGTGCCGACAGGCCCTCCAGGCCTACCATGTCCCGTTGGTCCTCCGCATGGTCAGTGTCACACGGAGGCGGCTGGAGATGTGGCTGCGAACCTGGGTCCGGGTCGGCAATATTGGAGAGGGGGGTATGGGCACCTATTCTTCCTCCTCGTTCAGCGCCAGATCCCAGTTACCACCCGTGTTGTACAATCTGAAAGCTTGCGTCAGACCAGAAGGTGGATGTTGCCTGTCCTCTGCTTGTGGCAACCAGTCCGAGGCGTTGCTGTTCCTTTCTAGGGTTTTGATGTAAACGGGTGGCCCTGTCGCTACCATCCCTGGTGCATCGCTGCAGGGGCGGCCACTGGCCGTGAAGGCAAGTGGCGTCCCGGCACTAGGTGTCGAGGCACGTACTACTTTGGTGGTGGGCTTGTGTAACTGTGCCATGACTAAGAGGTGCTGTGATGTCAAGTCTGGTGAGAGCATCGGCCCTTCTTCCCTGGTGTCGACTGACCCATCGTGCCTGTCTCTGTCTCCCTACGAGCACACAGACATCCTGAGGACGTCCGTAGGATGTGGGAACTGTCGTCCCTAGGACATCCTAGGAAGTTCATTTCAAGTCCTTTTTATGTAGGAAAAGTTCATGGAAAAGTACTACCTAAGGACATCCCTAGGATGTCTGGCATACACATCCCTGGGATATCCCTAGGAGCTCCCTGGGATCTGTAATAAACACATCCCCAAGACATCCTCAGGAGCTCTCTGGGATCTGCATTAAATGCATCCCCAGGACATCCCTAGGAGCTCCCTGGGACCTGTATTAAACACATCTCTGGGACATCCCTAGGAGCTCCCTGGGACCTGTATTAAACACATCCTTAGGACATCCCTAGGAGCTCCTTAGAACCTGTATTAAACACGTCCCTGGGACATCCCTAGGAGCTCCCTGGGACCTGTATTAAATGCATCCCTGGGACATCCCCAGCAGCTCCTTCCAGCAGCAAAAGTAAAAGTTTAGTATTCAATAAAAAAAAAACAAATGTATTTGTTTTGGTGATATGTAAACATAGTATTTAACACACAGTCAAATACACATAATTGTTAATGTAGCCTCTTAAAAACTTTTGAACAAACAATTCGTCTGTAATAACAATTTTTTTTAATGCTTCAACTTCCAGAAGTCTACCAGTGATAATAAAAAAATGTGTGCCGAAATTATTAAATTTACCAATTTCTTAAGACATATATAAATGCTATGAATTATCTACTAAATTAATTGCATCAAACCTCATGTATACTTAAATAATATTGTGAGCTATCTAGTGGTCATACTAGGGACTTGCCTAGAAATCCACTACATCCGTGGGAGCTCCTGCTCGGATATCCCAGGGAGCACCTGTTCGGACATCCCACGGAGCTCCTGCTCGGACATCCCAGGGAGCTCCTGCTCGGACATCCCAGGGAGTGCCTGTTGGGACATCCCAGGGAGTGCCTGTTGGGACATCCCAGATAACTCCTGCTCGGACATTCCAGGGAGTTCTTCAGATGAGCTCCGTGGGAGCTCCTTGTAAGGACAACCCTGGGAGCTCCCCAGATGAGGAATTTAGGATGACCCAAATTCGTCTTCCAAGGAGCTTCCTGGGATGTGCTGTACTTTTCGAGGGGTATTTGGGACGTCCTAGGGACGATTTTTGGAGCTCTCGGACATCCGAAATATCCATCCCTAGGACATCCCGAGGATCGCATGTACCTGGATATCCTCAAAGAATGTCCCTAGGACATCCTGGGGACTTGCTGTGCTGGTAGGGCTGTTGCCTCTGCCAGTTGGTCCGAGTTACAAAGAGGCGTCTTATGCACCCGGTGGGGGTTGCATCGTGGGTTGTGTAAATTTGCACTGTTCTCTGCGGGGCTTGTCTCAGTGGCTCCGCTGCATCGGGTGTCTCGGCGTCACTGTCGGGTGCCTTTCACAGGTCGTCTCGGAGGATTTTGGCAGTGAGCCCATAGCCATGCCAGATGAGATAACTCGTTCTGCTGCAGGCTTGTATGACACAATGCAGTCTGCTCCACTTCACCGCGAAGGTTGCGCAGAAGTTACGTTTCCTGGTGGAGAGAGGGGGTGTCTTGGCATAAACATGATGCCCTGCCTGGAGTTTCTCGGGAGGTCTACTTGTGGATTTAAGACACAGTTGTACGTAGCACTGCTGCCTGACTCCCATCATCTCATTTCTTTCCACCCACGGAGCGGGTGTATGGCACCATGATGTTCAGAACGACTGTCTCAAGTGGCAGTTTTGAATGGCGTGGCTGTTGTTGTTCGCCGTCGGCTCTGCGTGACTTAAACTTGTTGAACGTCTCGCAGTGCCGGATGTAACATTTTGCCTCATTGGTCACCCCTAGCCAGTAGAATAGGTGGTTGATGTTGCGGAGTGTCTGACATGCCCCTGGATGTGCTGCATACTGTCTGCTGTGGGCATATCTGAGCAGGTGTTCTCGTTCGCCCAAAGAAGAGAAAAGGGTTTCCATGGCTCGTCCAGCTTGGAGGGGGGGGGGCGTGTCTCAACAGTGCTGTCAACCACTTGCCAATGGCTCACAATTTTCGCACTCGTCTCTCTTCTCTCGACAAATGGCGCAGTCGCACTGGAAATTAACAACCGCTCGTAGACGACATTGGCGTTCGTCTCTATTGGTTCTGCGGTCAGCTGGTACAGTTGCATGCCCTCTGAGTGTGGCCCAGGCAGTAGGATGTCGTCCCACTCGGTCTTGTCATGTACATAGACATCAGCGCACAGAGCGTGCGACAGCGTGTCAGCCAGCTGATTATCATTTCCTGCAACGTGTTCGACTTCGAAGTGATAACCCTGTAATGCCTGGACCACCTCGCGAGCTTGCTGAGTGACTCCCGCATGGACTGTAACCACACTAGGCACCGGTTGTCGGTGCACGAGATGAATCGTTGATATTCCAGGTACGCATGGTAGTGTTTCATCACCCAGATGACTGCTAAACACTCTTGCTCGTTTAAATGGTACCACCTTACTGTGTATCCGAACTTAGTGCTAGACCAGTCGTTCATGCATTTTTCTCCTTGGTCTCCATACTGGTAAAATACCACCCCTATCCTGTCTTGACTGGCATCGGTGTGGAGGTACAGTGGGTGCTAACGGTCGTAGTGTGCCAGGGATTCGCGCTGGGCGAATGCTGAATTTATAGCGTTGAACGTTTGATTGGCTTCCATGGTCCAGTGGTACCATTTCTGTGGTGATAACAGAGCAGTAAGTGGTGTTGTTATCGTAGTGAAGCCTTGGATATACTCGCGGAGCAAATTTATGAGTTCAAAAAATTTAAATAATTGTTTACGCGTTGCTGGCAGCTGGCACTCTTCCACGCGATGCAGGTGTTAGGTGTTAGGTTCTATCCCTTTTTCACTGACCTAATGGCCAAGAAACTAAATATTGGCCTTGTGAATGTGGCATTTCGGTATCGCACAAGTCAGCCTGTTTATGGCTAATCGTTACAGGACGAGTGACAAGTGAATACTGTGTTACTCCCAGGTGTTCGACCATATCAGCACGTCGTCTAAGTATATTAGCATAAAATCTTCTGCCAGTCCCCTCAGCACCTGCACCATTATCATTTGAAATGTGGCTAGAGTGCACTTCAGTCCGAATGGCATCGCACAGAACTGATATTGGCTGCTGTCAGAAGCCATGAACGTGGTTTACTCCCGGTCATCCTGTCTCACAGGAACTTGCCAGTAACCACTCCGCAAGTCCATGGAGGAAAACACTTACGGATGGCAGATGGGGGAGAGGGCATTTTTCACGCTAATGTATGGTGGTGCCATGTATTATATCGCAAGGTTCATGCGACTCAGATCGACGTAGGAATGTAGAGTAACATCCTTCTTAGGCGCGAGTGTTATTTTGTATTTATATCTACTGTTTGCGGGGTCAATTACTCCATCAGCAATCATTTCCTTGATTTGTTCTTTAATGACCTTAGCTTAATGGGGTAGGTAACTCCTAGGGGGTGGGTAAATAGGCTTCCGCTTTGTCAAGTCTATCCGGTGTTCCATCACAGCTGTGCACTTCAAGATGTCACAAGCAGCAAATACCTCGCACCTTTCGTCTAGCAGTTGCTAGACTGCAGCTCGGTAAGCTGGGGGGACTTCATTTGAAATGTAATCTAGCATAACAGCTGGGGTATGGTCGCTTGACTTCGCTTCTGTACTATTGTACAATAGTACATAGAACCGCCTATAGTAATACTATATGCGGTTCTATCTACAATTGTGCCAAAATGAATGCATCTTGCTGCAGGTTCGATCACAGTGTTTTGTTTCATGAGCCATGGCAGCCCCAATATGGCGTCCTCCTGGAGCTCAGGTGTCACCAAAGCTGTTGTTAGAGTTTCTATGTCCCTAATGCACACAACAGTGGCCTGACTTATTGCTTGGTACTTCATTCCCTCTGTGGCTAACTGAACTGACTGATTGACTGGTGTGATTTTTTAGGGTGTACAAATTCCGGCCGAACAAAGCTATGTCCCTCTGGGGTGTCTACCAGCGCATAAGAGCGAAGATTATTAACACTGACAAGGATTTTGAGAAAAGGGTGGTGTTTACTATAAATCCGATGCATGTTGAGGTGTCTGGGTATTGTTTACATCTATAATAGGGTGGATGGTGACATCAGGTCCCGTCACCCTACTCGCCAATTTCCCGACTGAGACTGGACAGTGTTGCCACCTTGATTACTGTTTACCGGTGCGTTCGGACAGTCCTTGTGCCAGTGCATCTGATGATCCGGGCAAAAATGGCACAGAAAACTGGGCAGCTGGCTGTAGTTCAGCGCACATGGCAATTTTTTAGTACATACATTTCCATTAATGTGAGTGTCACTCTCATACCTGTCCATCCTTCGGCACTGTTGCTCACCACCTGCTGCATCTCCCTGTGGGCTAACCAGAGCAGCTGTTGCAGGCCTTCTGGCTGTGCCACTCCTGCGCTGTGCGGGCAGTGGTCGTAGGGTGTCCTGCTCGAACAGTGCAGCAGCTCTGATGAAATCTTCTGGTTTGTAGGTTAGCCGATGCACGAGCGAGGTGCAGCATTTTGGTTGTGTGGATTCCGTTATCGCCATGAGCCCTTGATGTACACTGAGATGAGGTTGATGCTTCCAGAGCACATGGTACTTACAACACAAACGTGGCCAATGGTTCATCACCCTGGGGCTCCAACGAGATCCGGCTCTGCACCTGCAGTGACATGAAGGCTTCTCCGTAGTGTGCCAGAAACAGACCGCGGAACTCAACGCACAGCACTCCGTACCGATTCACGCCTGACCACCACTTACCATCCAGTCCCGTCAGTTGTTTCCCAGTGCATTGTGGCCAGTCGTCTTCACTCAAGCCATACTGGCATAGTCAGCTCGTGCAATCGTCGAGGAACGCCTTCGGGTCCTCATTAGTTAGTTCAGAGAATGCGGGTAGTGTCTGGAAGTGTCGTGGAGTCGTGACAACAGGCGGGCCTAGCAGGCAGTGCTTACTTCGCTCGCTGTCACAGACATGCTCGGGGCGCAGTGAATGTTGGCAGAACCATAATGTTCTGGACCACTGTCACTGTCGTTCTCGGAGCTTCTGTTGCTGCCGATTGTAAGACCTCTGAAGGAATGTTACGAGGGCTCAACTGGTTCACAGGCAGCTGACATGTGGCAACGATGCAGCCGAAATACAGGTTTCCACTTCCAACAATGGTCTGGCACTCCTCTACCATGAGGCACTCCACGTGTGTGGCTTGATCGCAGTATTTATATCTCAATACCATCACCGTGGTTGTGCAGCAGCGTGGATATCTGCATACACTCTCAGGAACTCCCGGAATGGTGGCACTGTCTGTCAGTTTGTACTGCACGGTCACTGGATGTTTCGTGCTCTCCCACATGTGGAGTTTTTGCATCAGTGTAGCCCCCGTGCTTCTCATCATTGTGTCGCACCCTTCGCACCGGAATAGTCCTTCGAATCTCCTCATCATTTCCACTGCGGACAAACACCCCTCGTGAAATCGGACTGCACACACTGTACACTATACATTGCACGGTCCCTGTTGCAGGCACATCAGGCTATTGCACACGTCCACCTTAACCTGGTCGCCGAGATTCAGTTCATGCTTGATTTTAGGGCTTTGCGCAGCGCACAAACACGCAATTGCACACGAGACTGTCCGGTTTTCCCTCTTCCACCCACACTGCTCGCACGTCTGTGCGGGGGTGCCGTTGGACACTGCCTGCAGCTGCATGTCGCGGATGTGGAATATATGTTGGTGGGAGGGCCAACTCGGTAGCAATGACATTTGTGTTGTAGTTGATGTTCAGGTTATTGTTCAAAGCATTTGGTGCACACATGGCCGATGGTTCCATACCCGTCGTGGTAGGCCATACCGCGGATGCACGTAAGCACATGCAGCAAAGGCGATCAGCTGTCCCTAGAAGTTACCGGAAGATTCCCTCGCGCGCGGCGCGGTAGGGGAGGTAGCTACAGCGATCGGAAGGGAAGCTGTCCTAAACGCACGCTTACTGCCACCCTCCTAGATTGGCAGATGTGTGGGGGGAGGGTGAGCAATAGAACATGGGCCAAGATGGCCGACTTCGCACACACTCAGTTTCTTCCCTCGCAAATGGCGTCCATGTGGGTTTTGGTGTGTCGAAAGTCTGTAAGCACACTGCATGCAGCATAATGAACTTGATGTGTGAACTTTCCTAAATAATGCCACACAAGTTGGGCGACAAATTGATGCAAGCGGGGTTGCAGAGATGGGTTAAATGCTGATCTTACCTCCAGTGAAGTTGGAGATAGAATTCTCACATGGCAGTGGCATGTGAGGAACAAATGCCCGGTATCGCCAGTTCTTCAGAGAGGACGAACCCTCGGAGAGCGTGGTCGTGTGACTGACGGCCAAGGCATGTTAATCTCTCCCGCACGACATCATACCTACATAGGGAATCTTAAGGCATTCCTCATGCCTCGATGCACACAACAAAGCAGTCACCTGGTATATTGGGCACCTGGACGTCCTTGCATAAACAACACAAAGCACTGAGGGAATACAGGTTGGAGGGTTCCGCGCCATGAAAGACGAGAAAAGGCGTGTCAATAAACAATACACTTAGTGTGGGATGTGGTTATTGTTGTAGATTAGCACTGTACATCCATGCAATAGATACACTTATGGTGGTTGAAAACGGACCTGAACCTGAGCCCGTCCGGTGGGCGATGCTGCTTTAAGATAAAGCCACGTGGGCATAAAAGTAATTAAAAATGAATTTAAGCTTCTGGGATGTGCACGAGAGGCAGGGGTGAGGGATATCTCCGGGCACAGCAAATGTTAAATGAAAATGTCCCGTTGAAATCTTACACTATGGATACACTAAAAGGTCGTGTAAAGGAAGTGATGTGCCGGAGTGACACAGAGTCGACCGCCTCGTCACGCCACTAACCACCAACTGACGATCCTTTCGTTCCGACCAGACAGCGAGCCTGCCAATGGCGGGAAAAACTCTTCGATTACATTAAAACACCGCAAAACATAAGGGGAAAGAGCCCAAAACGCTTTGAATATTATGACTTGCGGATTAGAGTCCTAAAAGCCTTTTGGGCATGTTTATCTTCAATTTGAGAGGAATTAGGGTTTTCGCACTTGACACATAACGTAACACTGAATTAAACAGAAGTTAAGTTTAGTATTGAATTAATTATGAAAACATGTAGAATCACTAGTGAGCCTAATAATTTGGCAAATAAACATTTACACTTTAAAAAATACATATAAAAATTGCGTGGCAAATTTAATAGAGTGGGTAAGCCCACCTTGCTCGCGAGGCGTAGGGGTGTTTCTAGAGAATAGTAAGGTTAAAGCTGACAACTAGCTATTACTAAAGCTTGATTCGTACCTAAACAATGTTACCCGTGGCCATTGTTCAGAATCAGTAACTGGTAACGTGACTCTGTCGCTCTGTTTCACCTACAAGTAGCCGAACACGTGTTGCTAACTTGCAGTTTCGTTTTCGGGGCTTGTGAGTAACGGGGTGATTTCTTACCAATGGATAGGTTTCTATAGGGGTTTCACAACACAGGGACACTGCCCGGACGTCGGGGGTTGGCGTCTGGACACCGCTGACTGTTGTCACCACGTGGTCGAGCGTGTTCCCATTTGTGTGGGCTGTACTGGCCGTCCTGGCAGTTCCGAATCAGTGGTGTGGCGCACACGACGGGCTGCACTGGAATGGGATGCGGAACGGTCCGCGTCAATTTAATTTCAATATACTATGACTAACCTTGACACCTTTTGTAAAGATAAATCTTCTGAATGTTGCGCTGCCAAAGTTAAAGTAAACAACTGCGAATTGTGTATAGTACTATAGCTGTTTACAGGGCACCTTCAGGTAGTGTACAGGTAGTTTCCCAATTTTTCTGTTGCGAGTACTGAAGTTCTTTTTCACATTTATAAACCTCATATTGAAATAGTACAATGTGGAAATTTTAATATAAATTATCTTGTGTCCTACCTCCCGAAATTACAACTAGATGTGTTTTTAAACTATTATAAATTACTTACTGTAATAGATTTCTCAACAAGAATACCAAAACAGTCTGAAACTGCTATCAATAACATATTCGCATTAATCAAAAAACCTGTTAACCTATTATGTTTTTCCATTCGTAAATGGTCTGTCTGCCCATGATGCACAAATTGTATTGCTAAATGCTGAACATCAAATTAATTACCAAAAAATGTTAAGTTAAGCTTCGTCCAATAAATGAAAATTTTAATAGAATTTTAGAAGAATTGTATTCGTTCTCTTGTATGGACGGTAATATTAACGAATAACTTAACAATAAATCAAATACCTACTTTTTTATGTCTTTTTGAATGCCACATCCCAACTCACATAGTGAATGCAGGTAGCATACATAAAATAAAGGCTGGATAACCACTGATGTAGTTGTAGCCCGTAAAGAAAAGGGAAAATTTTGATTTTTAGGTGCAAAATGGTATATTTAAGCACTTTTTGAACATAAGTAAAAATATACAGAAGGTAGAAGTGAAAACGTAATATTTTTAAAGATATAATTTTATTTCGGTGAACAATTTTCACAAAGTTATTTTTATAAAATCCGAAACCTTGTACCCTTTCTTGTTCTGGCACCACCAATTACTGGGGGCCTGGGAAACGCCGACTGCCAGTTTATGGCCATTAACGTAAGCACCTCTAGCCTAACCACAATTTTTGGTTATTCAACCATCTCGTCCTCTGCTTTACCACAGACAATTTGGGGGTCTACTGTTTAGTAGCATTAAGTATGCCATAGAAATTAAAAAATATAGTTGAACAAAAATCTAAAAAATATTTTACTAGTAAAACTTACCATTTACTGATTTCAGATACACAGCAAAGCATTTGATTTACTTAAAAAATGTGAGTTTTCATTGCCAGCCATTGCTATATGGTATGTAAAAGAGATGGGTAGTAATCATATCATATTTCTTTGAATAACCACCTCCACATTTCCGGTGCTAATGCACCAAACATACAACCGACAGATAAATGTATCGAAATTCACTCTATTGTAAAGCTTTTATATATCATGCCCTCGCCCGCCAGTACAACGGGACAGCAAATAACACGAAAAACTATTTTTTCATACTTCTTACACCTTAATAGATTAAATTTCATCACGTATTTTTCTAACTCAACAAATACCAGCTTAGTCGAATTAAATACCAATAAGGATTTTCAATCCAGGAGTTCGAGTTCGATCCCCGGGGAAGTCATCACAGTTTTCATTTTTTTTCTGTTCCGAACGATCAATTTACGGCCTTAAGAAAGAACTGCTGCATGGTACATGGTATATTTACTATGCCTGCAAAGTTGGACCGAAAAAAGCGAATAAAAATTTACTGTGAAAATGTAATTAATTAATTATGATTAATTAATTAAGAAGTTCACATTACTGGTTGATTTCTGTAAATGGATGGGCGTGACTAGTATCTTAATGAAAACTAACGTAGAAAATGTAAAACGAAAGTTTCATTGCAGATTTACTATCGTATTCATATAAAATATTTATGATTCTAGTTGTTAAAAATAATAGCACTCAGAATATCAATGAAAAAACGTCTTCTGAACATTAAGCGATGTGGCAACAATGTGCGCCATAAGCCCTGTAATGAAACCTATGAGTAAGATAACTATGGTATGCATTATTTTCGTAATCCTATATTTTTTATGCACGGATTTCAGCGGTGACCTTATAACTTTATGAAGAAACCAGCTGTATAAAATATAAACTAAATTTAATTGAGTGATTTATAATTATCATGTGCAGCTATTGTGTAAAAACCTCTGTTAAAGATGTAAACCCAGCGAGCAGCGGCAATCATCCAGCACGATTCCCACATGTGAAAATTCTGGTTATCAAACCCGGATTGTCTTCGCTGTACCCGCTATAACAACCCAGTCCCCGGAAAATAATCTGAGAAAAAGTTCATTAATACAGCCGAGTATTGATTGATTATCTTGATAATTAACTCACCTCTCATATTTTCTTTTCG
Organism: Medauroidea extradentata; assembly: GCA_003012365.1. Lineage (NCBI taxonomy): Eukaryota > Metazoa > Arthropoda > Insecta > Phasmatodea > Phasmatidae > Medauroidea > Medauroidea extradentata. The sequence goes on along the minus strand of PNEQ01077373.1, from coordinate 88,605 downwards.
ATGTATTTCTTTCTTGGAACACTGTCTTCTCGACCTATGGCTTCCAGCTATCACCATCGCATTTCTTAAACTGAATTATTTTGTATTTGTTAGCCAAATTATCTTAAGTTTTATAAGCATTGCTTTTTCCTGCAATGTTTCCGGCCACTTGTCCTGTCTTGCTATTCGATAGCACAATAGCTCTAAAAACCTGTATTTAAAAAGTTTTGTTCTTTGACATGGATAATTTCGCAAAATACCAGCACTGCTAACGCTCCTTGAAATATTAAAACACTATTGGAAAAATATGGATCCCCATCAGATACTGACAACTCAAAACAATCTACATTCACGCTCACATTAACTGTACGTGACTTGCGGAAACCTCTCTAGACATGCGTGCGGACTTGAGACAGTGCTGGCCATTTATTGTAACACAAGGGGTTGGCAATAACTCGGTCACATTCCTCGCAGAGAGAGAGAGAGAGAGAGAGAGAGAGAGAGAGAGAGAGAGAGAGAGAGAGAGAGAGAGAGAAAGAGATAGAGCCTGCTCGCCGTTATATAGGTACTGATTGATAGACAGTTGCATGTCACGCGGGCAGGCGCGTCGGAGCGAAATTTTGTGTTGGGAGGAGAGGGGCAAAGACTCGTGTATTTAGCGAATATGCACGTACCCCAAAATACCGGGGTGCGGAGGTCCTCCCCTGTAAAACTTTGAATTTTAAAGTACAACATTGTGCAATGTAGATGTTTCTGAACAGAAATATTGAGTATAAAGCAGCAATCACAACAACATTTAAATAAAGTTAGAAATGTATTACATATACCCTAAAAATGTGTGTGGAAGGGGACACACTTTGCCTCCCACAGAAATTTGTTTGGAGGGTGGGGCGGGGGGAGGGAGGTCAACCACCATGCTCCGGGGTTACTGCACGTGGCTACTTAGTGCCTCTCCTTTCTCCCAAAAAACCAAAATCACCCCCCTCCCACAATTTACACACTCTCTCCCTCAACGGTGGGCAAACACCCTCTCCCTTTGCCCTCAGCCAAGGGCAAAAGAGGAATAGCAAATACTTCCAACAACTTGTTTTCTTTTTTCTCCCTCCCAATCAGTCATTGCTCTTTTCCCCACGTAGAAGAATTCCCTTGAACTGAAATTTCTATGACGCAACTTGCGTCATAAACCCCCGCTGTGGGCACCTCTGGAAAATAAATAACATATTAGTAGGGAAAAAAAGAACACAAACATGCAATATAGAACTGAAATATGCCAATAAAATAAATTATCATACCACTGTTGCAAATATGTATAACAAGTAATCCCTAACTGCAGTGGAAGGAATCATAGATGGTTCCTCAAACGCTGATGATGCTCTGAAAGTTCTAAGTACTGTAGAAATCACCCAGTGAAAATAAATTTGAAGTAACTTCACCCTCAGAAATTGTGAATATATTAAAATAATTAAAATAAAAAAAAATATTACATAGATATGAGGCGTTAATAATCATTGATGTTGGCTGGTATCACGGGGATGGTGGAGTGGCAGTGAAGTTGCATGAATGATATTTAAGGCCATGATCTTTCATTTATTTCAAACAAATGCAAATAACTTAAATTTTTTTACTAAATGCTTAGAAAAAATTTGAGACTATGTACAGTCATACGATAAACAAGTTTGCCAGAGCGTTTTTTTTTTTTTTAATAATGCACTGTTTGCTTGCAAAAAACTTAGCTTCATTTTGGCTTATTTTGACAACAAAATATTTCTATTTTAGGGACAAAAATCTAAAAAAAAAAAAAAAAAAACAGTTTTATGTATTGCAACATAAAAATTCAGATTCAAACGATTATATATAAGTGTTAAAACTGCCACAATGAATTTATGATATACCTATGTATTAATTTGTGTTAAAAATGTTTTCGAAATCACTGAAAAACTAAACAACGAGGCCTTACGGGCGCCAGCTAGTCAATGCTCGGACTAGCACGTAATGCACAACATTTCTGTAGTTCGAGAATGAACACTTTATTTATTGTATTTGTTATCATGAATACTTTCGGCGTTACGTGGAGCAGGAGGCCTAGAGTTCATTTCACCATTCTCTATTAAACACTGCGTACGTATGTGCAATGATAAATAGCTGAAAACAGTTATCCCTTTATGCAGAAGATGGTCTAAATGTAAGTTATAACCTCCGCCCTTCCTCATTTCCCCGCGTGGTGGGTGTAAATTATCACGATAGTCAGGAGGATCTATTTTGATTCTGACAGAGTATGGGTAGAAACTTGTACAGTCACTAAAATTTATTTAAAAAAAAAAACACGAAGGAAGTTCTTATATCATTACTAAACTACTTTTCAGTTACACAAATTTAGAGGTGTACAAATTATATATTGTACCCCACCAAAAAAAAAAAAAAAAAAAAAAAATGGGGAGCTACAATGTAACCATGTACTATTAACTCCTCCGGTTCCGTAAATGTTAAAGTTTAATATTCCTGGATAATCAATCTTTCAGTGCTTTTCTCTTCAAGTAGCCGTGGGACCTTCGTCGTTAAACATAACGTAATGTATGCAAGTTTTGTTCTTCTGCGCATCAGGACCTAAACTTAAAACTTCCGTCACTGGCCTTCTCCAGTTAACTGGCTAACACAAGTGACATGTTCTGCGTGTTCTCATGTTGCATTTACTCTCGGTACGTGCTACAGAGCTGACGTAATTTCTGCATTACCGAGGCCCTGCCCACGCTGACCTTAGGTAAGTATATATGTCCTTGTGGGTGCAGCTCTCTCCGTTACGGCTGACGGCAACTCTACCCACGTAGCAAAACACAAATGACCCGTATAGGTGGCACGACTGTGTACAGTCTACAGTGCCACAAGCATGCCATCAGCGGCATCCACTCGTGTGCCATGAGCTCCCGGCACCAACAGCGGGCCACAAGCTGCAGGAGCGGCCCACAGGCTTTCTGCTTCTATACAACCATAAGTTGGCCATCATCTGTTAAGTGACGGCATAAAGTCTGCAAGCCACCTACATACCACTTGTGTAACAACTGTTGACTAACTGATGGCAAGCATTTAATTAATTACAGTCAAACCTCTTTAATACACACCTGAAGGGACCGAATTTTGGCTGTTTGTAATAATGAGGTTTGTGTTAACAGGTGCTCACTAAAACCTTAAAATGTTTTTAAAATTTTGGTCACTTTGTTTATCCCCACAAATAAAATAGTATTTTCACCACAATGACTTCCTTTTACTTGAAAACTTGATACTGCATATTTTAATGTATAAACAATTATTTTATTAACCATTAAAGTAGTTATTTCATGTCTTGCCCATTCCATGGGGAATAAAAATCACTTTGCATTAATGAGAACTTTGTATTAAAGCGGAGAGCTAGATCCAAAAATTTTATTTTCCGAATTTACGCAGTAACTTATTTTTTAAAAATTTGTTGGTAAATGTGCAACGTTGAGGCATAGAAGATATTTGTGATGAATTTTGGAGATCATAACAATGTTATATGTTTATCTTATATTAGACTTCTAATCATTCTTGAAAATTTACCTGTAATTCCCTTGCAATGATTCTGCATGAAATGTTAATGAAAGATTCCATTATTATTTATGTCAAGGAGTCTATACTGAACATACCCTACGTTTTGTCAAAAAGAAAATTTTGACGGTACAAATTGAATAAATGTTATAGTTCGAAAATTAAAAATACAAGGAAGTTATCTAACACTCCCACTTAAGATTAATCCCGGTAGAATTAACCTTAGTGTTGTTTTGTCAAGCAGATTTGTTTCATGCGTATTTTTTTGCTTCAATAATTAATAACTTTGAACTGAATGTAAAATGACTTTTCAAGAGTGTGTTAGGTTTTTCATCCACCTTATTTGTTCTCCGTAAACTAGCCTACATTGAATCGAAATTGCGGAAATCTTACATATGCATTCGATTATAGGTATCAACATACAAAACACTGATCGCGTGTACACACACATTATTTAGCAGGAATCTCGCGATTTCAGGGAAGTGTAAAGTGATTACCATAAAACAGGGCCTGTGAAAATGCAATTGGATAAGTAAAAAGTGTGTATTATAGTAAGAAGTACGTTTACCATAAACTGTCTGTTTTATGTTTGAAAGTACAAAGCCCTGTTCTATCTTTTAAAATTCATTTAGTCGTTTCGAAACTCTTTCATCTATCATGTTTTCCGTATTCTTAATTTGAATGTATTACTCGCAGAGAATGCACATATGCGCATCGTTCCTGTAGTGTATCGAGTTTCATTCATTAGGTTAGTTTATAATTGTGTCTTTACAGACGTTAAACTGTTATTGCCATACAAGCAAGACTGTAACAAATTACTTTGTATACGGTCTTGTAAGACAAACAACGAACAGTCTCACGAAAGACGTTAAATTACATTCGTGAATCTTCGGTACCCACCTCGGCAAAGTTTGTAACCCCTTACAGACACCAGCACAACTGGCGGTATAATTTTTCCCTTACCGAACTAATAACATTAAGTTTCCTAACCTGTGGTAGAATCAACCTTAATGTGATCCACCTAAGAGGAGAAAATAGCCCTTTATCAAGTGTCACTGCATCTACCCGCCGCCCCCTGGCGATTAGTCGGGAAGGCAGATCCACCCGGGTGTTCCATTTCACCCAGAGTACACTTGCCAACGACCCAAATAACACCTCTAGCGAATGGTACCTCACTGAAATATCTGTTGTTAAAGTTAATTTACACGAAAAAATGTCAAATTACTAATCTCGACGAATAACGTCCTCAAATACTCTCAGCGTAACGTTTACGAATGTTTAACATATTTATGATTCTTCAAAGTTTTATGTTACCATAATTTTTGCAGCACGAAACGATATCGATAAATTTAATATAGAATTTTGAAACACTTTGCAACACATAAAACCCTCTGAATAAGTTTCCGGTGCATGAACCATGGTTGGGCGAGTCAAAATGGCTAACCACATGGCAGGGTGTTCCTAAACTCTTTGCAGAAGTTAAGGCCGAAAGTAATTTACAGGAGCCTTCTACATTGCAAACAAGGTTAGGCCTTGCTATAATATTATCTGCCTCTGGTCCTATACTTATCCACTTTGTAATAAATAGCTTATTTCTCGCTCGTGTTGTGTTACGTACACGCAAGGTTTTATTATGCAGGACTGCCCAAAGGGATTGTGTTTCGGTAATCTGCTGGTGTTTATAATGCACTGTTGCACACGAGAACATTAGGGGCTGCATCGTCGGTGGCATGGGGACGTCGAGGACTCTTGTAACAGCGTCACTGTATGTCTTCTGTTTCGCTGTTGATACCGGCCGGCGTTCCATCCTCTCGCGACCAGAATAAAAGGGGTGGGGGCGGTGTGACAGACGCACTGTACTGGAAGGGGGACGTGCATGGTTCACAACAAGTTTAAATAATTTTAAATCACAAATTAGTAACTAAAGAATTAAAGTATATAGGAGAACTTCTCTTTTAAAATATTTACATACATAAAAAAACATTGAAATATTTCTTCATGAAAATCTCGTTACTCTCGCATATTATAACAGGATAAACGACGTAATTACAAATGAATAATAAAAATCGAACAATTATTCGTTTAAAATGAATTGTTGCAGCAATAAATTATCTTCAGTAATTATTCTTACTTATTCTGTGCTATTATCAACAGTTTCTCAAAACATGTTATCCAAACATTTGTGAAGTATGATAAAAAAGTGGTCTACAATCAACTTGGCTTACGTATAGTAGCAAACTTAAGGTAGGAAACTTGGTTCAAGAATATACGCTGTCTACATTTAGGTGTATATATTTGAAGCAGACGAATCTGAACAAAGTAAATACATAGGATGTAATAAGTAATTGCTTGAAAGATTTTGAACCTTTAGATATTATTTATTATTATTTATGGCCTCCTTGAATATGAATCATAAATCCACGTCTGTTGCATTGATGAGTGATACTTGTTCCTTATCTGTTGAAGGAGTGCAGTATAAATTGTAATACTCGAGTCAGAATTATCATTGTTCATTTATTGTAATTGTATGCAGGCCCGCCCAGATGGTGGGGCAAGGAAACACACAGCACTAGGACATCCTGAGAATATCCCAAATATATCAGTCGAAAGGCAAAACCAAATACAGGATATTTTCGCGCCCTCACGTGAACGTTATAAAAGCGATATCTTTCAAATAGAATAAAGAAAAGCTTAAGTGCCACCTGTAACTTAAAAGCATTATATTGAAGATTTATTTTTATCGCACTTGATTGGAAAATCTCGTTTACAAGGTATTCAGAAGAAAAACATGCAGGTTTTACAATTACTTTATTTTGAAATATTTCAAGTAACTATATCTCGGGTGGGTTTAAATTGGGATTTGTATAAAATACGTAAAAAATTCTAAGTTTTGGCCTGCCTACACTTTACCTCCTGTGATAGCCAGTTATCCAAAGAAAATGAATCCAGAGAATGTTTGTTTATATTGCAACGTGTGTGGGGAACTATTGCCAGTTACTTTACAAGCTTGTAAATGTAAGACTCAACTACACGTAAGACTTTCTCCACTTACGGCGGCAGCACTCCTCGAGTAGATTCCTACCTTTAAGGCACAGAATATAGAGAACGATAAGAACGACAGATGCCCCTAATGAAAAGTATACTTGACCTTAAATGTCTACCATCAATCTGCGATGTATTAATTTTATCTCCGACGACACGTCATACTATCAGGTTATTTCTATTTTTTTTTCTATTTCTATGATTGTGTAAGCTTTCATGTCGTAACATTTACTACTACAAATACCTATGCAAATTTTCAATTGATATGGGATAATCTGACCATATATAATGATATATCATAATATCGTGATACATCACTTAGCGCGCTTCACAAAATTGAGAACCGAGTACATAAGGTTACCAGCTGGTAGCACGCATATGTAGTTTCGGCATTAAGTGACCAATGTATCAAATATAATACCATAATTATAATTATTAACACATTTCTGTTACTGAAATTGGAAGTCTTAGTATCACGAAGTATAGCAGGTTGTTTTACTCTTCAAACAGAAAATTAACTCTTATCAGCTGCCACTAATATTTACGTATATAGACTAATGCCGTAGCAGTTTCCCGTCGCCTTGCCTCACACGGGATTCGAACCAAAACCTCCTGCCAGTGCTCCAGACAACTACGCCAAGGTAGGTGGTCAGAATTCTTAAGAAATTTAATATGTGTGTACAGGCCCGTATACACACCAATAGGAAGGTATAAAGTCACAAATTTTAAATTATTTCTCAGTGGTCATATCTGCTTTTCGAGATTTCTGGCACATTTCACATTTTTCCACCCAATAAACTGTGGAAATTTTAAAAATAATGAAATAAAATTTTAGACATTTACGTAAGCTTAATTTATATTCAAACATGTTTAAGAAATACAGAGGATTAATTGAACAAAGTTTATAATTTGTTGATGCCCTTTGAGGTTGAGTTTCATAAAATCATGAAACTATTTTTAAGGAAAATTCTTAAGCTTAACTCTGAAGCAAAAGTCACCTCAATTTCTCAACGGGTTAAAAAGTTATCGAGGATTGCTTGGAAACATGTTTTACACCTTTTTACCCCCTTCATTTTCGAAATTTAAAAATATAAAGTTCTGCAAGCTTCATTGTCGGACCCTGTGTCTCTGTCTAAAGACGGGAACAGAGTCCAGTTCCCGATACGTCGCTTTCTTGTTCTTGTCTGAAAAACTAATGCGTTTGTTTCGTCTCATCGTTAGTCGTTTGTTTGTGTTTGGTATATTTGTCCTTTTGCCATTGCAGACTCCATCTCTTGTGTTGTCAGCTTTGGTGGTGTGTTTTTGCTCTTTTCTTCTTGGCTGATGTTGTGGTATTTAACGCGATTCCATAAATAAATTTTATGTTTTGTATGTACTCTGATGACAAAAGCATATTCAATTTATATATGTTTTCCTATTCTTTGTAGGTTTCCTTTGACAGACATCTACATCACAATTGCGTATGTCCAAAAACTATACCTAAGTCACACACTACCATTGCAAAACTCTTTCAGAGATCATTCCTAGACTTACTATAGCACCTGATTTCCTGCTGAAATTATAGTGTATAATTTGCAGAAATAATTAGAGAACAATATTATATAATTTTTGTGAACTAATTGCAAATCAACAAAATAAGACAAATCCCAGTGTGAATTAAATTGTTCCGATGTACAGATATTTGACAAGAGTATTCATGCCAGGGTTACTTGCTCTCAAGTGAATAAAAACAGCAGTTCCCTTCTTTATTATTACAAAAATAACTCACAAACAAATTCACATTTCCTAGGATATAATTACAAAAATGCTCCTCAGTAAAAAAATGAGTAAAAGAAGTGTTACAACATCAGAGTATTATTATCAAAATTATATCCTACACACCTATCACCTGCAAATAAATAATAGATTTTTCACTGATATAGAAAGTAATGTTTCACTATCAATTAATTTTCTGTTTCCCAGAAAAATAAAACCTAAGTTTCCTAACTATGAACTTCACAAATATGTACAGCAGGATAATGACAAGTGAAAAAATTGTCAGGAGGAATAGTATGACGTCCAGCAGGAGGTATGTGTACCAGGGCATGTCCACAGCTGCAGTACGCAAGTGCTTCGCTCCTTTGTGTCGTAGTACGTACTCCGTCCACCAGACTGCGCGCTCCAAGGGCTTCATAGGTTGGTCGTTCAGCAGAGTTGACATACGTTCTATGTTATCCTGGTACCTATAATCGGAAAACGAGAAACACCGTATAGTTTATGAGTACTAAAGTTCTTTTTTCGGATTTCCATTTATGTTTATTTTTTCTACTTCGTATAAACTAGACATTGCCATGTGATTTCTGTGTTCCAACGGTGAAATTATTATTTAAAATTCAAACGAGTAGTATTAGTTTCTAATGATGTTTTCCTTAACTGTAATTTTATTAGGCTGTTACCATGTATATATGTTGTTATAAATGTTAGCGTTATTTTTTAGTGTTGCCCTTAAATACTTCAATAAAAATGATAGTTTTTCACTTGTCGAAATATTAACTAAGATTATTATAGTTTTTCTGGAAGTGGGTTGTTTGCTTAAACAACCGTGATTTTTGTGATCAATGGCAATAGTGAAATACATTTCTGATGCATACAAAGAAATTTATTCATAAACATTTGCGAAACCGTCCACTAATATGTTACTACATTATTTTCAAAAATAAAGTACTTACTTTCAGTTAGTACGAAATAATATAAAAAACTCGATTTCTGAATGACAAAGTACGCGATTTTAAATAAACTTGAAAGTAAAAATTATGATAAAATTATTTGAAATTGTTGTATGTTCAATTATTGTGCGTATATTTTCTTTGCAGAGCAAATAAGACCTACAAAAAAGTTGTTAAATTTCCACAATAAATTGTGAATTGAGAAAGTATCATTATAGTAACATGGCTTTGGAATGAGGCAGATTTATTAGAAATGCGAAACATTGTATTCCTAATTTTCTTTGCTCAGTATACTTACATTCCTTTATGGACTAAAACACATGAATGTAGAGTTTGTGTTATTTAAATTACGTCGGTAGGTAAACATTTGAAGGTCACTCTTTTAAAGCTACATGTAATACTCGGTAAAAATATACACACATAATAATTATGTGTTACTGGATGTATCTGTCACTTTCACTCGTCTCTCATCGCGGTTTTCTGGGTTCGATTCCCGGCGGGATCCTTGCGGGTTCTTCTTTTGCTCCCACGTTTGCATTCCATTGTTTTTCCCCCTTCTTCTCGTTTCATCATGCCTTCAGGCCAGCTGGGCGACAAGTACATCTCTTGGACAGAGCACTTGGTTACAACCTCACCCTGGCATTGTCTCAACCTGGGTGACGCTGATGCTTGAGGTGGGCAAAACGCGAGGATTTACACTCATATTTGTTACTAACTCTACAAACCTCTTATCTTCTATGAGTTTCCTGAGTGCTTCAAGTAACGTTGTTTTTGTGAGATCGTTCACCTCCAGTCGTATTGTAACTCCTCTGTCTTCTGCCAGTTTAGTGTTGTAGTCTTGATCGCCGAAGAAAGGAATACCTAACATCGGGACCTTCATCTGTATGGCTTCTTCTGTGCTCTGAAGTCCTCCTTGGGTGATGAAGATTTTAACTTTGGGATGTCCTGAAACACGCGCAACATTATGTGCTTGTAGTAAACTATTACGAAGATGTTTTCACTGTGTAAAACGTACTTAAGAATTCAATTACTGATTTGATAATGGATTTCCTGACCAAACATTTTGCATACTGGTAACAAAAATGTGACATATCAATATTTTTTAGAAACAATGTGTGTGTGTGTGTATATATATATGTATATATATATATATATATATATATATATATATATATATATATATATATATATATATATA
>PNEQ01077373.1:67681-78020 GCA_003012365.1 Medauroidea extradentata | reverse complement strand
GACTATAAAGACACAACAATAATGCTGATTCAAGAAAATTGTTCATAACTTAAACAACGTAACTAGGCGTTGCTTTACAGTAGTGTTATTATTGAGTATGACTGGCTAGCTACATGTTAGAACTTGGCTTTCTTTCAAAGATTAAAGAGCAAGTGCTGTAAAAATTACAATTTACAAAAAAGAAAATAATTGTCTTCTCATGTTCCATCCTGCACTTTTGGTTCATTTCGTTGTAGGCTTCGGTTGGCTGGAAAAATTTCTAGCACGTTACGTAGGCCTAAACTTTTTCGGACTATACCAAACCGTTACTAATTCTACTGCACTGGGCCCCGAATTGTCATTAGTAATGCTATAGTGAAAAGCCACAGGCCCCAGCGGTGTATTGGTACGACCACTCGCACTTTATCACAGAGACCTGCGTTCGATTCCCGGAGTGTTGTTGCCTGCCTTGGAGTAACATCAAGTAAACGTTACACGCGTGCTAACTAATTTATGATCCTAAAATAATCTCTCAGGCTTACATTATTGAGGCTGAAAAAAAAAGTGATTTGCCCTTTTTTTTCATGCGTGAACATTATCACGTACAAAACAACTTTATATTAAATTTTATTCCGTGCAATAATGATGTCTCCACTGAACTTCTCATAGAGGCGCACTATCGGCAAGAAGAATGGATGCACGCCCTGGGTCGACCTCGGTGCTTCCGCACTCCCAAGCCTCGGCCACGTAAAACTACGTCCGCCTAGGCGGGACTAACATATTACCACTTTGAAATAACGACGATGTCGCTGGTCGGTGGGTTTCCATGGGGATCTCCCGATTCCCCCGCCACTCTCATTCCGACACTTCTTCGTCGTAGGGCCTGATTACATGCCATACTTCGGAGTACGCATATTGCATACGAGCTCCCATTCATAAAATCGGCATTCAGAGCGAGATACCCTGACTCTCGAGTATCCTCCTAATACCAATTTAATTTTTGATTACTGAATAATTGGTATAGCTTTCAGTACCATTGTGATTAATGCATACTTATTAAACATAATTTCTTGCATTTTAACACACACTTCTATAAACAAAACTTCACCGCTGATCAATGTAATGTACAGTTTACTTTATATGGATCATTCAAAGTAAAGTTAATATTTCCAAGGCATTTCCGACAGTCATTTAACACCATTAAATATAATTTCTGGAGCCTTAGGCCTTAACTTCAGCGGGGATCGAGATCGACACGACAATGTTTACACTAAAAAGTCGTGAAAAGATAAAGTATCGACAGAGAGGAAAACAAAAATTGCCGGCGTCTTAAGATGGGGCATAACAACCTATGTTTATTTTGCTTATTTTTGTAGTTTAGGAATGTTGTTTTTAATGTGAAGGCCTAGTTATTGCCCTGTAGTAAAAACATTACCTTGTAAAAAGTCATTAATTAATTACATATGACATATAGTTATGACATACTTTGTGCATATATGATTTTAAAATTATAGAAAAATGTTTAATGCTTAAATAACATCATGTAATGCACATACACGCACGCATACAAATATATACATATATGTATGTGTACATGTATAGGTAACTGGATCCGAAGTCATTTGTAAATGTTAAATACTATATTATAAACAACTGGGGTTTCTTGGGACAACAGAAAAACTTGAGACATATTTTCTTAATTTTTTTCACATATGGCAGCTGTGAGAACAAGAAGAAACACAGGTAACCATTGAAGATCGTGAAAGTGGTTGGTGGGATGGTGTTAGTTCAGTTTGTGTACGGTGAGCTTACTCTTCCGACCTCTCGTCCACTAAAATCTGTAAATATGTGAAGGATTGACTGCTGAAGTTCTGCAGTCTTGACCTACTTAAGGGACCCAAAAAGTTCCAAACAATCTTAACATGTTTCGAGCTTCTTTGATCCTTCATGTAGGTCTAAACTGCAGATTTCAGTGGGCGCGAAGTCGGGTGGGTGAGGCACAACATTACAAGTAAACATTATCGAAAATGGCCGACTTAAATAGTCGATATGATTTCATCAACCAGGGCTGCAACAAGTGAAATAAAAATACACGACAAATTGTCTCATGTTACTTGCAGCAACGTGCTAGTCAAGTGGTGTGTTATGGAAGTGCTGGTAACGTGCCAATTGTAACGTTGCTTGCACGAGGTGTTTAAATGTCGCTGGCACCTCTTCTGCCTATCACTGGTCATATAGAGTACGTTGTAGCGAACGTTGCAATGCTGTCTTGTGACGTGCAGACAACGCACAGGCAACACTGCAGTGCTGTAATGGCTGTGTGTGCCAAGTAACCCCAGTTGAAGGTAACAAATAGTGTTATGATTTGTACGTGGACAATCAAACACGAGATTTGACCCCTCCTTAGTGCTTACTCTACTGCGGACAACCTACTGATAATAGAGCTCACGTAATACATCCTGTTGAGGCATCCACTTGGCGACCTTGACGTTGGCTGGTTGTCCTGGGAGGTTGTCTGCCTCCCACTTCCACAGAACGTGGTAGTCACGTAGCTCGGCGAACGCCTCCAGGAAGATACTGCGCTTCTCAGCTGTCAGCTGGTCGCTCCTCACGTTACTGCCGAGACTGAAGTATATCGCACCCTTGGGAGTATCGTCTAGGAACTGCTGTATATCCTGAAGAAATGCAACACAACACAGTATTGGAGACTGCAGGAACACGTCCTCCTGGTGGTTCTGCAAAAGGTCGGTATGAGAGTGTAGAAAAAGACGTAACTCCGAGTAAGGATTTCCGAAGTCCTGAAGAAGAAATATTGAATAGTTCCATAAGAGGTTATAGAGATTTCTACTAATCGGCAATAACCTGTAGGACGTTTATGGACATGTCTTTTGAAAATGTTGTTACACTTATATTATTTCAGAATGTTTCTTAACTGATAGTCAAAATAATGTAGGGATGAGAACAGTCTAAGTGAAGGAAAAAAATTAGTCAACTTGGATCCGTAAGAACAACTCATTATGGATCAATAGCATGTGTATGCCGGTTGTGGTGTTAGTGCACACCGAACGTTTGGAGAGTATTTAATATGTACTGAAATGTACGGCGACACTGTTGAGATACAACAGTGCTGACATTAACACTCGTGATGAAATGCTGCAGGGCATTGTACAGGAGTGCCAGTAGATAACAAAGACTAACCTTGGGTTGCTCGAGGGTGTTTGCGAGTCATCGCGCGAGGCGACTGAATGACTTAAGAGGGAGAGCTGGATGCTAAATTTATTTATCGATTGTCTGCAGTAACTTTTGTTTCGAAAAATTTTTGATAAATGTGGAAATGTTGAGACATAGAAGATATATGTGATGAATTTTGGAGCTCATAATAGTGTTATATGTCCATCTTGTATTGGCCTTGTAATCAGGACTGAAAGTTAACCTGTAATTCCCTTGCAAAGATCATGCACGAAAAGTTAATTAATTCAATTATTATTTATGTCAAGAAGTTTATCAAGAATATATTCTACTAGCAGGTACCTGCAACTTCGTTTGTGGGATTTTCAATTTAATGCGTTTATATTTCTGAAAAAAAAAGTTATTAATAGTGGTAAATGGGCAAAATGATGTTGAGGGTCATTTATATATCTATTTTAGAAACATTTTGAAAAAAGAAAATTATTTTATAGTACGTTTAAGGTATCTAGTTCCGACGCTGTACTCCATTTCGCCTTCCACATCCCCCAATGATATAATTTGTTTTGGTAGAAATTTTCGCGAGCGCATGCACATATCACCAAAATTTTTTTCATTAAATCAAATTTTTTTGGTAACCCGTTTTGCCCCATACCCCGCACATCGAGGTTGTACAAGCATATGTATTGGTGTAATAAAATTTCAGCATAGAATCCCGATAAATTACTTCTCTAATGCGGTTCTTGCTTTTTTATCGTCTTCTTTGAGGGGTTCAAGGACCTCCCAACCGGGTATTTAAGATTTATTTTTTCATAAAAAACTGAGCTAATTATTTTTCGTATTTACGCAAGCATCATCCTGAAGCAAAAACATCGCTATATCTCAACTGATTGGGTAGATACCATGGTATGAAATAAAACAAATTTTGACTTTGAAAAGCCATTATGGGAAAACTGGGTGAGTTATTTTTTTTTGTAAGAGGAAACTATACTCCCAAGAAACGTCTAGAAAATTAACACTGTTTCATACAAATATAAAATTATGATTTTTCCCGTGGTTAGTATTTTGAACACTTCAGTGAATGACATCAGTGTACAGGACACTGTGTATTAAGGTAGGAAATAAATTATCATCTCGTAATCGTCTCATTCCCGGATCCATGTTGACTTGTCCTAATTTGTTTGTTTTCATGTAGAGAATACATATCATCCTTAAAATTTTAACCGTCGTTTAAGAAACATACTTTATATTTATTTTGTTGTCGAGACTTGATAAATAAAATACTCCAGAGATATTAAAGACAAAATAAAACAGGCGAAACCTAATCAGAAACGAATAAGTATAAAGGATGCTTTTTTTGCAAAAAATTTTACTTCACCAATTTTTTTTCAATACCTTAGTTGCAGTTCTGCAGCTCGGCTTTGTGGTCAGTGATTGGATGATTATAAGTCTCAGCATCTTTGGATTCTACCCGCAAATAACAGACACGTGGTGTCACAGAGCGACGCCTCTAATCAAAAACTTTCTACCAGAAACAACGCAGCAGAGATGCTGATGCTTATGTAGGGCATTAAAAAAAGCAGTTGCGAAAATCTTTTCACGGAAGTCATGCGACTCTAGTTTTGTTGAATGATCGCTATTTGTTGTTTTAAAACACACCTCAGAAAGTGTAGATAAAGTTGGTTCTAAAAGTAATTTAATATTGTAAACTGTATAAAAATTTAATACATGAATTTGGATGTAAACAGAATGTAACATTAGAGAAGATAAAAAATATTTTGGTGTAAGTAATCATTGTACAAAATAAATAAATACACAGCTCAAAGAACCTTAATAACAAAGGTTTGCCGTTGTTCGATTGTTTATACGATAGTTAGAGAGCAGAAAACTAGTAAGTTTTAAATAATATTTTATTCAAAACTTCCTCTCGACAGTCGATGTGACATACTTACAGTCGTTGGTTTTTGGAACATAGTTACTACTAATAATAAAACAAATCACTTTTAAAATATGCTCTAATTTCGTTCGTTGACTTCTCAAAGTCTTGCTTGTTATTCTATTTTGGCTACGTAGTGCTAACATAGCCAACTGAAGTCTTTGTGTGTTTTTTTTTAATAATACGCATTTGCATATAACATGAGTAAAATTAATTAGTTTCTTCCTCAAAGAAAATTAAAATTCATCTGTCCGAACGACTTCTATTTAAGCGCGCTTTAAGATATGAAAAAAAAAAAAAACAAAAAAAAAACGACACTGTTATCAAATATAGCAATGCAACATTCTAAACGACATTGCAAACCGACTTCCAGAGTGTAAATGAATAAAAATAGCATACACACGTTCATACGTGTATATAACACTTGAAGTTTACCACTGTCCCTCCACCTTTATAGAAAATTGGAAGCATACCTATGGATAGTTCCGGCAACTATCTGTTCTGCAGAAGTAACTTTCTGTTTTGTAAAAGGATTAAAATAACAGATTACTTTCTTCCTTCTTCAGAACAAAACGTTCTAGGAAAAACTAAAAAAGTACCGACAAGTAAACAAGATGGTTGTCTCTATCAGAATTATGGTATACAACGATATTTATTTTTCTTTGCATAACAGTTCGTGTGGTGAGAGTCAAACGGATTTAAACTGAACACTTCTCGTAAAATGTGAGAGGCAAACATTTACAAAATTAAGTTAATAAGTTAAAACCAAAACTGTTACAATGTTGGCATAATTGTACATTTTAAGATGCATTTCCTGATTGTCAGAACTGTTAGATGGCACATGGAGTAAATTTATTTCCCAAATGCCTGTATAATCTATAAATGAAGGAATTTTCCTTTTACACAAACATAAATAGAACTTAAATCACAATGAGAATTTAGCAATGAAGAGTTCATATGCGACGAAATGTGACAATTGAACAAAATGTTTGTTGCCAAGAGAGATACGCACATTATTAAGGTTGACAGCGGCAGGTGGGTTTAATTTTAAACTTATGTTCTCTTTACTTACGAAAATGAGTTTTCCACACTGTACAGAATCAGTAATGGAATGTTATGTTTATAAAGAGATTATGCAAAAGTAATTTCACATACTCTAATACAAATCGTAAATTTATTAAGATAATACATTGTATTGTTTGTTTAATGATTTGAATTTTAGAGTTAGAGAACTGTCACAAGAACAGAGTAAGTGTAATTTAAACTCATGCATGTGTTTGCCCATTTACTTTTCGTGTCAGGCTTTTCCAATTACATATGAGCACCTGAGCCCGAAAACATTGCAACGAATGAAAAATGCGCTGAAACCAATAATTTTTCTCTGAACAAAGTGCAGTAAAGTTTAACATTCCTACCCCCTATAATATTACTTTTACTGCCGTTCACAGTCATTTAAATCCTGTCAGGTCATTTTAAACAAATTCATAAATGTGTGCACATAAGGTACTCGTTAATTGCTAATTGCTTGCTAATCAAAACCGCAAATAATGTTCATGCCTTAAAACAAACTTAGTATTTGTATGACGACTACTCACCTTAGGTAATCTCTTCGGAGGATTGATGTGAAACCCATTAATGTGCACAATAGCTGGAACATTTGGTCTTGGACTGAATAAGCACTCCACGTAGTTCACGAAAATCATATCCACTTGTTTAGCAAGGTCTCCTATGTATGGCATTGAAGACCCGAAATAACGTTTCGCTATTAAATCCTGCCTGGGCAGAAGAAAATTGTAGAAGTAGTAGCTAAACCGCACATAAAACAGAGTAGCGCTTAGACGCTGAAAAAACGAACGGTTTCTGTCCGTGTAAGGGAGTGCCATTTCAGGGATGTAAGAAGGGTTGAAGGGGTTGCCCACGGAATCGTAAATCATCGCCAAGGGAGACAGTGAGGCTATTCCGATGAGCGGAGCAGAGAACCTGCGTGAGAACGCAGCCATGCACGGGGTGACCATCCACTCCACGATGACGAGGTCGAAGTGCTCACGCGTGTTGTCGGGGTCGATCATCGCCTGTATCTGCTCGTGTGCCATCGTTGTCTCGCACACGACGTCGGCGGTGTCGAAGAAGCCGGCGAAGATATCGAAGGACGAAGTCTTTGCCAGCCGGGCAGCCACGAAGTCAGTCGAGTGGAAGGACTTGTACGTGCTGGAGATGTCGATCTCGGTGTAGTTGGGGAAGGTCGGGTCGTTGATGGGGTCTGGGGTGACGACTACCAACTGGTGACCCCGTCTCGCCAGCTCCTTGGTTAATGTTCGGTACACGATCTGATGGCTCAACGACGGGAATGATAGTACCGCCAGTATTCTAGCGCCATCTGTCAACACCGCCCAAGACACTAGTGACACTACGAACAACGGAGTCCTGAGACCGCCCATGCCTGCCTATCTCCCGTCAAGCAACGAGCCGCTGTCTTTGCTACACTGTCGGGCTGTGTCTTACTCTCAGCCTATTTAACATCGGCGTGACCTTGTCCGGGCGTTACGTAACACGGCCGAGCTCTCACTTGTTTGGAGTGTGCACGAATCAACGTAACTGTCGAGAATAATCTTTGATAACACGGAAGAGGGAATTCCAACATCGAACGTACAAGCAGAACAGTATTGAACTTACCATGTTGCACCACTTTGTGTAACTTATGTGCAGTCCCACCCGGCATCATGACTATTAGGCCTACTACCTTACAAATCTTGGAGCAGAGTTTAAAACTATTACGAATGTAGGTTAGTGCAAATAAAATAAGTTAGCTGGGTTTACTAATATTTAAACATATGGCATTCTGTGTTTATTTCATCTTTATTTTGAAAAGGGCAATTTCGTGTGAAGTTAAAAGATTGCCTGGTATTTTGGTTGGTTTTATTTCAGAACTTACAATCTAACTTAGTTCCTATTTATTATTTAGCACGATCCATCATTGTTGCCAGATCTACTTAGCTTTTAAAATAATTATTACAATAAACATTTTGTACCCATCAACTTAACCTAGTTACATGTTTAATTTTCAATCGTATCGTAATATAAATACTCTTAAAAAATTGTGAAAACCTTGAAATACGTAAAAATCGCCAGAAAGTTGGACTGACATAATTTATGGCGCTGTTATTTTTCTAAAATTTGTACGTATCAACGGTGGCTCTAGGGTTTTTGGCAGGTAGGGCACAAGTTGCTGAGAAATGTAAACTCGTGTGCACGTGCCGCTGTATACCAATGACCATGAAATATCTATTGGCTACTTATTTTGTTGTGACCAGTCAGTAATAAGCGGCACTTTCATATAAGCCGTTCGGAATAAAGTGAGCACTAAAAATTTAACCTTTAAAAATATATCTAGCCGTTACTACACATCGTTCAACATTACCGACAGTCTCCTTACTGTTTGTGTGGTTGGCATAGAAATAACACAACATAGTTCCATGTTTATTCGTATTTAAATACATCAATATTGAAACCAAATCAACCGACAGCAATATAATTGCATTTTATATAATTAATAAAATAATTTATTATCTAACTATATAGGTACCTATCGACTGAACAATTCATTTTATCAGCGCAAACATAAAGTGACGTGTCCCAGGAGGTTAGACTTTTCCCGTCGTTCGCCGTTACACGCGGAAAGATACGAATTGGCTGGAAATATATCTGTAGCAGGGCTTTTTCGAGTGCTCACTTTATTCCGAACCGCCTATACCAGCGTGTCAGTGGCTGTAGCGTCAACTAGTGCACAACCGTATTCAGTTCTCTGCAACTTGTACCCTCCCTGGCAACAACCACCGAGCCGCCACTTGTACGTACACTAGAAAATAAGTGAAATAAAAAACCAGCTGCGCTCGTTTTGAATTTTTTTAAAAGTATATTTTCACACCAATTTATTGCTCGAATACAAAACTGATAGTTAAATTAATTTTTGTCGTATTTTAACGATTCTCACCCAGTATGTTACTATGTAATATCACGATTATTCCTTTTTAATCCACTTGAGTCCAATGGATGTTACAGAGCAACCTTTCAATACGGATTTTACACTCAAGTTCCCCCTCGGAAATTGGACAAGATTACACATTCAACTCAATCTGCAGCATTCCGAGTAAGACACAAATGCACAAGTGCTGGGGTGTAGTTGTGTACAGTTGGAAAATTAACTTTATTTTTGTGAGTTTTTCTGTAGTGATTGCGTGCAGAACTTAAAAAATACTGTACTGTAAATTGGCTGATTTCTTCTTATAAACGTGTTAATTTGACAGTGCGATAAATGATTTATGTGTGAATATGTATATATGTGTATATATGTATGTGTATATATGTGTATGTGTATATAGGTGATTCAGAATAAAGTGAACACTAAAAAAAGCCCTGATTAATTTCTATTTCCTGCCAGTTTATATCTTTCCGCCGATGTAAACACAAATAATGCCATTTGCTTTTATTTACATAGGGTCGTGCAATGTTTACAACTACATTACACTGCTCCGATAAATTTTAGCTACAATATCTACTCATTAAATGCATTGGGGCTGAATGTAAGATATAAAAAAAGTAATCTTATTTATAAATACCTGGGAGTTAATGTCTGGTTTCTGTCCATCGACTAATCTAAACAACACGTGCTATTGCCGTTACAAATCTCGTAAATGAGGGCATATTTTATTTGAATTTGTAACGCAAAACCGCCACTACAACAGACATGACACACGCAATTCAAGAATTCAAGTTTCGTTCAGTTCTACTGCCACGAACAACGACGACGCACTTCAGAAACAATAAATAACGTATTTTCTTAACAAGTGAAATAAAAAGTATGTTGTTTTTAGTCTGACAAACGTAAAACATAATATACAGATTACCGATGGTTTCACATCATTTCGGCAATGATACTCAAAGTAATTTCCAATACTTTTGAATGTGTACATACGCAAAACGGGCAAATGCACGCAAATGATGCAATCAAATATGCAACTTGGCGGCGAGAACCTAACTCTGATGCCACCTGTTGGTGGAGTTTTGAACTGTCTGAAGCACGGAGCAAGCGATAACGGCCACAGCGACTCGAGGTCGACGATAGCGTCACATAATTCTCGCGCCAATCGAGTCTAATTATAATGTATGTATGAATGTCAATAAGATCATAAGTAAATATTTTGAAGTGTATTAAATACAGACAGGTCGAGTTCATCATAT
>PNEQ01077373.1:0-67581 GCA_003012365.1 Medauroidea extradentata | reverse complement strand
TAAAGGTTAAATCTTTAGTGCTCACTTTATTCCGAATGGCCTATACATATATTTATGTATGCATATATATATATGTATGTGTATATATGTGTATGTGTATACATATATTTATGTATGCATATATATATGTATGTGTGTATACACATACATATATAGGTATTAATCCAGTTTCACTCACACACATATATAACATATATAGTACTGTCAAATTAACACGGTTATAAGAAGAAATCAACCATTTTACAGTACAGCATTTTAAAAGTTCAAACAGTGTTATTCAACATTAATATTAACAGAAGGTAAAAGTGGACAAAATTAATCTTACCTCGCGCTATTGATGGTATGCTGACAAAGATAAAAGACCAAAAAATATGTTTAGTTTTCACAAAATAGCTCTTGAGATAACATATTGCGCAAACAATATCAAGACACGTAATGGTATTTTAGGAAAGCATTTTCCATCACAAACCATATATGTGTACATACATTTACTTTATAGATCGAATTCTGATTGAAATGAACTTAACACGATATTTTAACAGTTATTTAGTTAAATATTAATTCATAAAATCATTAGAAACCCGTCATTATTGTCAGCTATTCTTGCAAATTTTCATAATAGAATTTTGGGTAACTTGATAGAGGAGATCTTATTAAAATGACATATTTCATGTTGCTAGAACCTTACCCTGATAAATAATAGATAATTAAAACGGATTAAATTAAAGCTGCAATAAATTGTTAATCATTACTGCAATCTATTCTAACTTGTTGTCACAAAGGTACAGTATTTCATATATTATTATGCAACTTTATTTTTTAGAATCATAGTGATTGTCGCCAGTTACTGTTAAAAAGTATTAAAAAAACAAATTAGTTGTCATATTGACATTCCTTAAATAGGTGTACAGTAATACAATATTCCTATAGTTTTATGAGAACACATTTTCCCAGAAATATAGCTCTATAAATACATTGCAAATATGGACAGGATAAAAAATAATATTGATACGACCAATTGAAGAATATTAATATGTAGCAGTTTTAATTCTTATAAAGTTTCCATCTAAGAAATGATCTTCATCGTTGTGGAGTGGAATGCGTAGAACCTTGCGCCTTATTGAACCTCTACGTTGACTGCTTCCACCACGAGCAGAATCGTTGAGAGCTACCTGCTTTAGGCGTGTCGTTGCTGGAGTGAATAACTAAAGGTGAACTCCAGATTTGGCTAGTGACTGGCATAAGCACTGAAAGTAATTATATTTGGAGTTATTTATGTAAGGTGACACTGTGTATGCTGAGAAAAGAATCAACGATGCACCCTGTGAAAGAGATCCTTTCTTACCCGTCCTAGTTTTCTTCAGTAACGATGTACAATTCATGTTGACTGCCTTGAATCCCTGTTGTGATTAATTTGTTTTGCAAAGAACTTGTAAGGGTCAGATTTCCTTATTTGTAAGGCTGAAATGTGTTTCCAAAAGACAGTCTCTCCACTGTCATCTATGTTAATAGTTGGCTCCAAGTTCATCAGCTATCCTTATGAAATTTGTTATATTCTCTTACAATGTAAGGGTTACCACTTCTTTTTGCAGTAGCAGTCACTGTTACCGATTGTGCTGGTACATACATAGGACCTGACTTCAAAACTATTAGATTATTTTTCTATATTACAGATTGCATCGAGTCACCCTCATTTTGAGAATGGCCAACTATTTAATATATGTGACTAATTTCCGAAATGTTGAGACTCGTGACAACATAGACGTACAGGGCTAATATTATTTTGTATTTATTTTGCCGTGCCGCGTCACTCGTTTTCCCTCTTTCAAAAACATGAAAACAAATTATGCTGTTTCATTCGCACCTCTATTGGCCACATGTTCATGTCAGAATAAGCAGAATAATTTTTTTGTAATCAATGTTATATACTATAAAATTAAAGCAATTCAATCTTTTCTCGTCAAATAACATCACCACAAGAAGCTGAAACCACAGCCTGGAGATCGTAGCTCGCCACAATTTTATTGTTATCACTCGCATTTCTACGTCATCATACTTTTCTTTGTGGGATAGTTTTTGGCGATGTGAGCATGATACAGACCTTCCACGGTTTCCTTTTCCTGGCCATCAGAATTTTCTAATGCTCACAAACTGCACACTGATCCTTTTTTTCGGCGTAAAAAACGGAAAGTTAAGACGTAATAACTATAGTGCTGTGTATTGCCTTATGTGACAGATTACGCCTATTTGCGGCCGACTACACAACATTCAAAGTAATACTGCCTTATCTTGGCCTATGCACGGCAGTGGATATAAAACATTTTTTTTGTGGAAACAAATCCGTAATCCAACATGTGGCCTTGTTACTCTATATCATTTAACATCAGACAGACCATGTTTGATCAAGTGGCCGTATTATTACCCCAACATCAGTAAATTTGAAACTTGGTTCCAACGTATCATTATTTTACCACTATTTTTTCAAAATTTTGTTACGACCTTACTACTTTGAAAGACTGACACTGGTGGCCTTAACTAAATTTTGCGTTTTTTTTAGATGTGGCCGTATTACTTCAACAGTGCGATATAGTGAAACATGAATAAACACTTATGACCTCTTATGTGTAAGTGCAAATAATTGTGATGTAGTTGTTTTATATATATATGTATTTATTTCTATCTCGGGCAAACTTTCTGCGTTATTTTGCAATAGTGTAATATGAAATGTTTTTAAAATTTAGTATTGTCAGATGTCATTTTAAATATTTTATTTTACTGACAGATATTTTACTTTACAACATGTATCTAAAACATGCCGAGAAACTTTAACAGGCGTTTGCTGAATTAAAATTGAATATTTCATGGAACCAATGTTCGAGCTCACATAGAAAGCGCTGCAGACGCTTCCAAAGTTTGAGAAAATAGCAACATTTATTAAAATATTTATAAAACTACTTGCTTGACAGAAACAAATTTCTGGTTACAAAGTAGTTTTACCGAAAGCAATAGTAACTTGAATGGTTTGTACATTTAACATACCTCAGTCATGTTGAAAGGGGGTGGCTAATCAACTTTAATAAAATTGCAGAGATATAAAATATTGACCACTGACATTCAAATATTGGCAAATTTAAGAACTGTGTCATTGATTTAATAGTGTCTGCCTAACAAGTAGGTACTGTTTATTCATATCAGGCTATATTTTGTAAAACAGTATGCTTAATTTTCAATTATCCATAAGAAAATTTAATAATTTCCTTTGATAAAAAGTAACAAACATATCTGAAGACTGATATGTACTGTACATAAGACTATTAAACATGTAATGTCAATAACACAAACTAAATCACTAATATTGCATTTATTGTAAAATTTTCCTCTACTCATCACAGCAAGTGACACATACCCATAAAGCATCGTGTATGTCTACATGTATAGAATCAGTTTGTTTTCTCTTTCCGAGACAAATAAAATTTGACTTTGCTAACTATGAACTTCACAAATATGATCAGCAGGATAATAACAAGTGATGTAATTGTCAGGAGGAAGAGGATGACGTCCAGTAGGAGGTATGTGTACCAGGGCATGTCCACAGCTGCAGTGCGCAAGTGCTTCGCTCCTTTGTGTCGTAGTACGTACTCCGTCCACCAGACTGCGCGCTCCAAGGGCTTCATCGGTTGGTCGTTCACCACAGCTGACAAGCGCTCTATGTTCTCCCGGTAGCTGCAATTGAAAATATGCTCAAGGTCAGCAGACTTCTTCGAGCGTTCGTTCTGGTTTCTAATAACTCAAAACTATTTAGAATTCGATAGTAAAATAATCTCATGTCTGTGTTATTAACAAGCCACCTTTTTTTCTTTTTTTAATCACACTACATTTTCTAAAAGGAGACACAGAAAGTTGAAACTTGAAAATGTATCACTTAATTTTTAACTAGTTAGTTTACTTTTATAAACAATGTGTTTTTTACGTTAGAAGGTAAATTACTGAAGCTTATTTAAATGTATGTATGACATAATACGTGTCTCTCTCTGAATGTTATGATTATGCAGTACTATTCCTGTATGATCAATGTATTAACTGTTAACTGTACATTTCGACTTACACGCTATGTTTGTAAGTATATTTTTAACATGTGTATTTCTGCCTTTTTTTTTACCTAAATCGCATTTACATAATTTATCACAGGAAAATTACATATTCTGACAACTGTCAATATCCACACTTTAGTCTCATTCCACACATTATTTTATCGTGTATTCTACTGAATGAAGACCACTGTAAAGCTATTAACACACATGCTTCTTAAACGTGATAATTGCATTGGATTTGTGAAAAGTGTCACATCAGTCGCTTCGCTGTATGAAGTTATTTTCAGCCCAAATTTACAAATTCGAATGTCAGTTTATTACTGTATTTGGTCTAATTACAAGAGCAAATGTGCTGGGAATTATTCCAACATACCTTTTGTCTTCTATGAGTTTCCTGAGAGCTTCAAGTAATGTTGTTTTTGTGAGATCGTTTACCTCCAGTCGTATTGTAACTCCTCTGTCTTCTGCCAGTTTAGTGTTGTAGTCTTGATCGCCGAAGAAAGGAATACCTAACATCGGGACCTTCATCTGTATGGCTTCTTCTGTGCTCTGAAGTCCTCCTTGGGTGATGAAGATTTTAACTTTGGGATGTCCTGAAACAGATGTATATCACGTTGGTAGCTAACTGAAACTAGCAGATTTTATTTCTTCTTTATGAAAAAATAATAAAGAAATAGTGGAACGTCTTGGTTACTTCTTTCTTTCAAACAATAAATGTCATTTGGCCTTTAAAATTTACGCTACACAATGCATTTATCAAATAAAATATGTCTTAATTTTTTTCGAAAGGATCTTCATACGAACACAAAAGTGTATGTGTACGTGTGTGTATGTATATATAAGTGTGTGTGTATCTTAAGAGCATACAACTCTTAATGTATGTTTTTTGAGCACCCATAGAAAACGATTTTGCTCTGCACTACCCCCATTATTACTGACGCTAATTACTTACACCTGCTGAAGGATTTGTAAAATGACAAAACTGCTATAACTTTCATATCCCTGGCTGGGTTTAAGGGAATTATTCCATGTAACATCGTGAGATTTCATGGATTTTGTTAAAACTTTATTATGCTGATATGTGTTTAAAATGCAGAAATACTTGGGACTATATAGGTAAAGAAAATTTAGGCTGATTAGTTGTGTAGGTTTTGTAAATTTTTATGTTTCAGCGCTACGTGCATATGCAGTTTATTTAGAAACTTAACACCCAAACATCGCAAGGTTTATCCTTATTAAAAGTGAATAGTAAAATATGAAATATATTTACTCTTTGTACTCATACTTAATATTTAATAATTAAATGCTTAATAGTTTGCATAATATGACAACAGATGCATACGTTTAATGTATTATTTTATTTACATTATAATAATTTTATCCTTCTTTATTTCAAAATTTTAAATTATTGTGGTGAGTTTGGTAGTGTGTACTGTTAGCAATTTTTTCGCCATACAGTATTTTTCGTCTACTAACAGCAGCTAGCCCTGTTCTCGAGCAGAGTTAACCGTGGGTCATGAGTTGATCGAGAAGCAGCTCTCGTAACTTTACACTTGAAAACTTTGCTCGAGTAACTCTTTAACCGTGTCAATTTGAAATTTTGCCTCACTCAGGCAAATTTCGTTATTTGTACCTTTTTTTTCTGTAAGTCTACTAGCACCCTGCTCGTATATGCAGACAAAACTGTGAATGGGGACATTAACTCCTAAACAATTTTTAAGAAAGTTTAATGTCAACAGAAAAATTTTATAAATTTATCTTCTTTGATCAACATTCAAGACATTATTGCATCGACTTGAGCTGCAATACTCCGTTGTTAATACACACTAAGCTGTAATTCTTACGCATTGCTCACTAAACTTAAGGGTAGGAAGATATGTTCATATATATATTATTTTATTTATTTATTTCTTCGCCAATCGCTTACAATGTAAAATTATTATTTTACATGTGAAACACAATACCAATCAGAACATAATTCGGTAAACATTTAGTTTGTGTCTCTCCTTGAGCAGTAATGCTCTAAGTGGAGACAGTACCATAAAAATGTAATAGTAAAGATGGACAAGCAATAACTGGGAAAGAATAGAATCATTGTACAAGAAATATGTGTATACAAGGACTCGCTAAGACAATCTATATGTTAACAAGGACAATCATGCTATTCTTATGGGCTATTCTAGTATAAGAATAGTTAATTGGTGATAAAACCAGCCATACAGCACAACATATCAACATATCAAATCACATAACAGTACTGTTTGGACAACTATGATTTGTAAGGCAGATACCAGTGCAAAAAACAGTTAGAACTGGTTAAAGAAACCACGGCAGTGACTATCAATAATAAATGTTACACTGAGGAGGAAAAGTCAAGTAATGCAGATCAGCCTACTTTGAATATAACTATTCTGTACTGCAGATATATAAATAAAGGCAAACAAGGAACATTTACAAAACTTATACACAGAATCATGACATTTTCCCTCCTGAATCACAAATTAGCATTTGCACAAATGAACACAAAGCAAATTAGCATGATACTGAGTGGCTGTTTAATTCCACTGACACATTTTAAAAACATTAAGATATTAAAATATTATCCCAATCTGAAATACTTTCAATAATACAGTTTTTAATTTTTTTCTGAAAATATGCATACATTTGACTGTCTTGAATTCTTCGGGTATAGAGTTGTATAATTTGAAACCAGAGTACGTGAGAGAATTCAATCCATAATTGGAGCCAACTTGTTTCAGGTACAAATGTTTGGATTCTCTGGTAGCATAAGAGTGACTTTTACCAGATTTAGTCTGATTTAGCAGTAAAAGTTGTTGTATAGCAGTAATAATATTAACTGAAAAGAGGCCTCTGAGTGGCAGAATTTTACGTACACTCTGTTTGGCAGAGCCCCAGACCGAACTCAGATATTGTAGATGACTATGGACAAGAGAGAAGTAAGTAAGCAGTATTATTCTTTTGGGAACCCCATGTTCATGTAACCTCCAGGTGGCTCCAATTGTAAGGAGAATCTTGTTAGTAATGGGTAAACAATGTTCTTTCCAACTAAGGTATTTGTCTAAGATTAGTCCCAGGTATTTAAATTTAGTTGCTTCAGAAATAGAATGTTGCTGGATTTTAGGTTTGAATGAAGTGATCAGTACTCTTGGCTGAGTTAAATATTACATAGAAAGTTTTTTAGGATTAATAATAAGTTTATTTAGTCTAAGGTACTCAGTAAATACTGCCATTTCCTCTTCCAGCAGGCGCAGTGTATATTTCCATTGTGCTTATAGAAGATTATAGCATCATCTGCATATAATTGGAGTTCACCATGAAGCTTTAGGTTACTGACATCATTTGTGTGTGTGTGTGTGTGTATATATATATATATATATATATATATATATATATATATATATATATATATATATATACTGCTACAATCAAAGTAAGATTCCTGGCGAGATTATTACCGATTTTCGTATCAAAGAAAAGTATCGAACTGGGCCGTAGACTAGCGGGTTCCCTCATTTGCATTCCGTTGCTGTTCCGTATTAACCTCATGTCACTTCTCAGCTTCGCTTAAGACCTCAGCATTGAATTTTGAAAAATCTCTCTTCACTCTCTTGTTTGACAGGAGCTGTTTAAATAATGTAGAGCTTGCGGGAAAAATCATCTACCCTGATTATAGGTGTCGTAGATACTTTTGGAGACTGTTTTGAACTCTCGATTTTATTATTAAAGTTAGTTCTGACATGAATCCCTACACCCTTATTGAAGTTAAGAATCATCGCTAGTAGCTCTTAAGATGGCCGTCTGCCTAGTTTGCCGAGCAGTGTGTAGAGTTTCGGCCGTTAGCAGATTATTCAAAAACCGCCCATCGTGCTATGCTTGAAAGCCAATTTTGTAAACCCAGATGTCAGCAATTTCCTTGAAGTCATCTTCATAAAACTACATCATAAGGCTCGGAAAGCAACTTATAAACTTATATTTGCATTTATAATATTTATACGCCTACTTGAGATTCGTACTTCTATTTCTGTTTATGTTCTATAAAATAAATTATTCGTTATATTTGGCTATGATCTGTAACTTATATTGCCCGTTAGAAATATGGAGTGATGTCTGCTTAGGAATAGCATTAAAGACGCTAAATGTGTGTATACCTGTATGAAAATCACCACTACACTTTGAATCATATTTTTTACGGGTTGAAAATGGAGAAAATAAGAGTTTTCTGGGTATTTTTTTAGGTATGTAAGTCTAAGCGCAGAACATTTTAAAAGGTGTAGGCATGTACAATACATCTTTGTCTTCAATAACATGTAATAAAATAATAGGGTCCCCTCTAAATGTCTAATATAGGCACATTGTCGACGACAAGACTGCATGTCAGTTCTGTAATTTGCGATTAGAGGTTAGAGTGAGACGTGATGCGTGCGATGTCTCGTCCTTACTGCTTCTGCACTTCAAGGACTCGAACACGCAAAATATGTTCATCCAGATGCCACCGTAAGTTGCGTAAGTGTGGTGAAGACATGGTACTCACGTAGCACATCCTGCTGTGGCAACCACTTGGCGACCTTGACGTTGGCTGGTTGTCCTGGGAGGTTGTCTGCCTCCCACTTCCACAGCACGTGGTAGTCACGCAGCTCTGAGAACGCCTCCAAGAAGATACTGCGCTTCTCGGCTGTCAACTGGTCGCTCCTCACGTTACTACCGAGACTGAAGTATATCGCGCCCTTGGGAGCTTCGTCTAGGAACTGCTGAATGTCCTGCAGACACACCACAAGACAGAATGTCAATTTGAACACGCCCTTAAGGAGAGGTTTCTGAATGTTCCTGTCAGCCTAATCAGCACTTTCCTAGACATATGATGTAGTTTTATGAAGATGATTTCAAGGATAGTGGCTGCCATCTGGGTTTATAAAATTGGCTTTCAAGCCAATTGCTGCGCGTCTTTAAATGCAGGATCGCAAAAAAACCTGCTCTGGGTGACGGAGTAAAAGTGTCGCCAGATTGGTCGAATTTTTGAGTGTTTAGTTTAAGTTCGGTAATATAAAAAGAGGGGAGAAAAATGCAGGGGTACACATAGAGGACTCTTAGTTCCGGGGAAAAATTATATCCCTATTAGCTGCTCATACAAACGTAAGTATGTAAATATACTTTCTTATGTAAATAAGATTTTCTCTTCTGTCTTTCACCTAAACAAAAATGGTAACCAACTATATTAATATTTCCAAAATACACTCGAAGTTTCCAAAACGTGTTTCTATCTTATCGAAGTATGTTTTACTTTGTAAAATAATTAACCTAAAAATAAGTCAGAACTTAAAGGCGTCATAACAATGTAAACATAGAAATATGTAAATATAAGCCATTGATAGACAGGAATGATTATCTTATTTAATTAATTTAAAGTAATGAGGATTTACACTAATTCAATACGATTTTTTTTAGTTTCCTGAACATAGTTAAACTTAATCATTTGCTGTTAATATGCCTGTGCCCTAAAAATAACAGGAACAGTATGGCATACTTCCAAAAGTAATTTTTTCCTATGAAAATTATTTAACTGCCAGGAATATGATATTTTTAGTAACACATAAAACTTCACCATGCGTTCAGCATTTTAGTAATGAACTAAATCCGATTCATAAATAAATTTAAAATGAACAGTTAACTAAAAATTCTCAATAATTTCTTATTGTAACACAATCTATTTTTATTAAAAGCTAAAATTTTTAACAAACACTTAAATCAATAACAGAATTTAAAATTGTAATGTTTTGGTTTCAAATTATGTTATTTTGCAGTCAAATATATTCAGAAGAGAAAAAGATGTAACATATGTACTTTATCATAACTTTTTATATTGATTTACAAGCAAGCATTCTGTAGTAATATTGAAGATAATGCATGGGTGGTAAAACATTATTTTCACTTACTTAGGACAGTAAAATGTAATTGTAAAACTCATACCTGAGGAAGTTTCTTTGGCGGATTAATCTGAAATCCATTTACGTACACAATGGCCGGTACCTTCGGTCTTGGGTTGTGGAAACCCTCCATGTAGTTTATTAAAATTAAACTGACTTGATTATGAAGATCTCCTATGTATGGCATAGTGGATCCGAAAACACGCTTAGTTAATAAATCTTGCCTGGGCAGAAGAACTTTATAGAAGAAATAGCTAAACCTTAAGTAATAAATAGTCGTTTGAAGTCGTTGGGAAAATGTTCGGTTTCTGTCCGTGTACGGGAATGCAAGCTCAGGGATGTACGACGGGTTTGTGGGGTTGCCAACAGAATCATGCATCACCCCCAAGGGTGGCACGGAAGTGATGCCCATCAACGGAGCAGAGAACTTGTAGGAGAACGCGGCCATACACGGCGTCACCAGCCACTCCACTATGACGAGGTCGAAGTGATCGTGCTTGTTGTTTGGATCGATCATCGCCTGTATTTGCTCGTGCGCCATCACTGTCTCGCACAAGTTGTCGCCAGTGTCGAAGAATCCGATGATGGTGTCGTAAAGAGAAGCCTGCTCCAGCCGGGAAGCTGCATAGTCAGTTTTGCGGAAGGGTTGGTATGTGCTGGAGATGTCGATCTCGGTGTAGTTGGGGAAGGTCGGGTCGTTGATGGGGTCTGGGGTGACGACTACCATCTGGTGTCCCCGTCTCGCCAGCTCCTTGGTTAAAGTTCGGTACACAATCTGGTGGCTCAACGACGGGAAGGATAGTACCGCCAGTATTCTAGCGCCATCTGTCAACACCGCCCAAGACACTAGTAACACCAATAACAACGACGCACTGACACCGCCCATGTTGCCTTCTGTATACTGAGGATCAAGATCCACGTTCGTTGTGCCCCGCACGCACTGCCAATCTTTATCTTACTATCCACGTATTTATTGTCGAGAGCTCATATCCTCCGTGCGAGAGTAATCAAGTGCGATTACGGCTGCATGTTTGTGCACGTCAACACCGATGAGTGGGAAGAAAGTTCAACATCCGAATTATTTACTGTGATCGAATGTTTTTTCTTTCACGTTAACTGTTACTTGTCGATTCTACATGCAACGATTCAATACTAAATATGGTAATAATGAGAAAATATTACTGCAAAATATTTTTTTGTAAAATTTGCTGTCACATAATTCGGAACTCTTATGTATGTGGAGAACCATATTAATTATTCCTTCATCGAAAACCAGAAAATAATTTTTTGGAAATGCGATAAACTTTGTCACTCCCGTATTATTATTTAAACTTTATTTAAGTTGATTAAAAAACGGTACATTTCAGATGGCCATTAATTATGACACAGTTGAGATTGATTGGCTCTAATTGAGTTATGCATTTAAATACGAAACTCGGAATAATCTATTAAAAATTAATAAAACGGTAACAACATTAAGGTATACTGAAAGGCAGTTTTACGTGCTAAAATTTTGAAATACATATTTGACGAATAGTAAATTACATGGTACTGGTTGCAACCCAAATGCTTCAGTTAATTTAAAGTTTATACACGAACCCGTACCACTGGATGTATCAAACATTTTTTGAACTTTGTAGGCAAGTCCTCAGTTTTTCTGCAGCTAGCTATCAGCTTGCTAAGTCACTAAGCCTTAACATATCATTAACTTGATACCCGAAGAAGTAAACTTCGATACGTAGCTTCGCCATTTCTGTCCAGCATCTTTTTTTTTTATATATAAATATGTGAGGTGTAGAGACATTTATCGGAAAGGTAAAGATTTTCCAGTTATCAAACCACGTCATCGTTTGGCCATGATGCCAAAATCTGTTATCTTTCAGGCTGGGATGAGTTGCCTACTAGATGGGAGAGCAAACAAGTATTCATCGAGCCAACTTATAACATGTAAACGTAGTTTTGGAGTAGTCTCAGATCTAATATAGACGCTATTGTCAGTAACATAAATGAAAATATGTATAATTGTTATTATTTACATGAATATATATTGGCTAGTTGATTTCAGTTCAATGATAATGGTGTGTGTATGTTTGTGTGAGAGAAAGCGTGATAGAGAGATAGAGACACATAGTGTGTGTGTGTGTGTGTGTGTGTGTGTGTCTGTCAGAGAGAGTGGAAAAGAGAGAGAGAATAGGGGAAGGAGGGTGAGTAGAAAAGTGTAAATAATGTAGAGTAGGACAGAATTACATGTGGACACACACGCACATGCACACGAAAAATTTGTGATTACTTTAGTTAGAACGGCCGGCCCAGTGTTCGAACGCAGGAAAGGTCTAAACTATGAAGACGTACCTAGTTTTAATAAAATATAGTAACCGGCTCAGAACACATGGTTCCATC
Source organism: Medauroidea extradentata (assembly GCA_003012365.1). Lineage (NCBI taxonomy): Eukaryota > Metazoa > Arthropoda > Insecta > Phasmatodea > Phasmatidae > Medauroidea > Medauroidea extradentata. Next base: position 55,148 of record PNEQ01077373.1, on the reverse strand, counting down.
TTCCGGATATCATAAATATATCATTATAGGTAACTGTATAAGCAATAATAATTTAGAATACACGGAAAATAATATATGCAACAGCATTTTCTGAAATACTAGCGGAAAAAAATAATTTACAAAATATAAAATAACGTATTTGAGATGTGTCAATCATTAATTTACATTTTATCTATCCTATATTTTATTTTCAATTTCGTTGCATTTAATACAATTTACTCTTTGGAGTGGTAGTTGGCGTCAGTACAATAGGTAGTTGAGCGAATAAAAAATTATGTTTAAAGTAAACGTAAATTTGAACTTATTATACTTATTTACACAACGAAAATTACAACCAGTCATTCCTGATGAAGCTACGGTCTTTATCACGCGTTGCACATATTCCCGTCTATTATTCGCGAAGGCACTCAGACTGAAGAACGGACTTTGATACACCAACAGATAAGATATCAGCACACAATGTTTCTGTCGAGAAAGCAAATTACATGCGAGGAGATAAGGTTTCTGTACTGTCTGCCTGGTATCTCTCATACATATGTGCTGCACAGACAGTTGTCTTGACTTGTGTATATAGATAAGGTAGTCATTTTCCAAACAGTAACCAACCGAACAAGTATTTTGGTGTGTTACACTCGAGGTATGTAAGTTTACAGCTGATGTGTAGTGATGCTGCCTGCCTTTATACTTATTCGGTACGTACGAAGCTTCGAAACATTAACGCACTAAAGCCAGATTCACAACCTTACTTAAAGGGCCTCTATAACTGGGCTTCAAATGCGTTGCAGCGAGTTACGACTATTCTGTTTTTGACTGAACTATTTAACGCACATTGCATTTGTACATCTACGGAAAGAACACACACTTCCATCTACGTTGCTATAGTTAAAAAAAATATTTGATAACTTTATTAAAAACATAATTTTTCGGGCCCCTAAAAACGAAAAAAAAAAAAAATGTTTTTCCAGGTTGCCGTATCTGGAAAAGTAACAACGGTATTGAAAGAACACAACTCTACAAACAAGCGTTATATTTTGAACTGCGTTGCCCACAGATAAAATAAGTGGTCACCACCTGAAGTCCCATAGGGAAAAGGATAATAGTGAAGCACTGCACGCCATCTGAGTAGCTTGCGCGGAGAGACGATAATCCATTACATACGTCGCGTCGGCGACCTTATTGCACCTGCCACACAAACACAGTCTATCTAGGGAGGCCCCTTAAGGGTGTTCAAGTGCGATAAAGTCATAATTTTATATTCATATGAAATAGTGTTAGTTTTGTAGACGATACTTGTGAGTGCAGTTTCCTCTTGCGAAACAATTTTAGCTTGAGTAGTTTTCTCATAACGGTGCGTCAAAGTCAAAATTTGCTTGTTACGCTGCCATGCAAATAGTGGAAAAGACTCTGACCTACTTAAACAAAATAATTCGCTGTGAACTTACATACCATGAGCTATGCAATAAAACATTAAAAAAACCACAACTTAATACTTTGAATTTAAGAAATACAGAGAAAAATTTTCAAATTCAGCCATTAAAAAAAAAAAAAAACAGTTGGCGGATTTTTTAAAAATGTTTTATTACGTAGCCCATAGTATGTTATTTCACTGTGAATTATTTCACTGTGAATTATTTCACGTACGTAAGTCAATTGGTTTTCACTATTTGCATGGCAGCAGAACATGCAAATTTTGACTTTGTCGCACCGTTATGAGAAAACTACGTAAGCTAAAATTGTTTCATAAGAGGAAGTTGCACTTACAAGTATCGTCTACAAAACCAACACTATCTCATATAAATACAAAATTATGACTTTATCGCACTTGGAACACTCTTAAGAGCGCCGCCTACCTGCGTGTGTGGCGGAGTTATAAGGACGACCTTGAAGCATTTCCACAACGAACGAAGCGAAGTACTAGCGTGAAAGAGAGCAGCCGATCCATTTTTCCAATGGGACATCAAGTATTGACAAAATAATTTTATTGGTGGAATGTACAGTATGTAACGAACGCCAGTGCACGTTTCTGAGTTTCCCAAACATCCGGCTAGTACAGGGGTGCCCAACCTTTTCGAAGCTATGGCCCAAAAGTCGAACTAAATCACGTCGCGGGCCACAGTAAAAGACTTTCACGTAGACTACTTTTTATTAGCTGAACACTAACGTACTGTTTTGTGGTAGTATAACCGAGAATTGTCTCGACAGTATTTAGATAATGAGCGTTGTCCAATATAAAACCATTATTTAAATATTTTTGCTGTCAGTGTAAGTAACTTTGAAATATTACGCAATTGCTTCAGCTTATGGCGGGCTGTTTAAAATGCAAAGGCGGGCCAGTGTTTGACCCGCGGGCATAGGGCTGGCCATCCCTGACCATGTTGAAGTATGGCAGTCTGAAAAGACACTCTTAGCTAAGTTGGAGACAGGGCCATTTTATAAGAATATGAGACACGGGGAAACATAAATCGGAGGCCTCCACCCGTTTATTTTCCTTTTTGATGCAGTGCTAATTTTTAGGGTATGACATAATTGACTTTGTATTGACATGAAGTTGCTAATACAAACATTACAGTTGCAAGTACCAAATTAAAACGCATTCAGTTCACACAGAAATATTACAAATATTTGCGAGCAGAGCAAAAATTATGCAAGTTACTAAAATGCAGTTCTTACAAACTAAATTAATACTTTGTATTGTGACACATATAATAAAACACCAATTTATTTCAATTATTAACAATTCTATTTTTTAAATTAAAAAATGAGGCCCGCTAGAATGTGAGGCCTGGGGCGAATGCCCATTTCCCCTCCCCCCTTTTTTCTCGCGGCCATGGTTGGAGGGCTTTGAAACAGTCTTTTTACTGATAATGGTGTCTTAACAATGACATTGCGTCCTTGTCCTAAAAGTGTTTTCTTTCCGCACACTGGCACGATGGTTACATGTGGAATAGTTTCGTAAAAATAAGTATTTACGAACACACTGCAACGCATTTCAAGCGTATGGTAAGCGGCAGCACAAACGTACGTGCATGAGGTTTTTGGGATTAGATCCACAATGTTTACGATTCGACGAGATGTGTACACAATTGGTTTCTGGTAGATTAAAATGTCGACAGTAAATAATGGGATATTGATAGTTCTGAACGTAAGAAAATAATTTACGAAAAAAAATGTATTTCAAGACAATTATTAAAATATAATTAAGTCGTAAGTCCTTACGAATACTTTTCGCTGCATCCACAACCACCCGTAACGTAAATACGTAAGGAGTAGAAAGCTTACCAACTCAGTCATGCGTGTACGTATGCCAAGTGACTATGTGAATGCTTGCATGAACACTCAGTGTTTCCATTTTTAAATATTTTTTATAATTGTACTAGATATGGATTGTTTTGTAGGCATACATTGTGACTGTTTTTAATGCTTCGAAAAATTGTAAGCGTTCATAGTTTTTGTATTATAATATGTTAAAGTCAAAATTTGCATAAAACGGTATTGTGCAAAGAAAGGAATATCGTCTTACATATACCGAAATGAAACATGAATTTACCAGTTTAACTGGTAAGCCTACTTTTCTCAAAGTGGGTTCAATTTAAACATGAAGGTAAAAATCCTTTACGTAATCTAGGCATGTCAATGAATAGATTGATTTAAAGGTATGATACACGAAATATACTAAAGATAAGTCATACTGCTAAGTAATATGCAAGTACCGGGATTAATAAAATTTGGGAAACAATTTTCTCAGATGTCTTTCTATAGTAAAAATAAAAATATTGTCGCCGCTTTCAAAAATTTCACAAAAGGATAAAAGAGATACGTATAAGTCAAGTCATCTTTGCATGTAGTATGGTGTTGAACTGCAATCTCGTATGTCGAAACAATGCAATTTCCCACGTACTGCAAACTTGTATGTCACTGTTATACCTATATATTGGCTGTTTCCGAATTCATAGGATTAATCCTCGGATCCTTGAATCCTCGCAGCCTTCACAGCAATGCATCCTTTGCGGCGAGGGTGCACTTGTGTATAAACACCTTCCGAATTCCCAATTCAAACAAATGACTGTCGCAAGGGCGTAAGGATGCCTACCATGCATCCTTGAGCCAAGGATCTTGGATCCTCGGTAGAATTTGGACACGAATAAAAAATTGCCGTATCCTTCAAGATACACTTTTCAAGGATGCGAGGGTGCGAAGGGTCCTTCAAGGCACTATTCGGAAACAGCCATTGATTAATGTTTGTGTTATATAATTTTAAATGTATGTTTTTGTTTGGTAAAGATGTCTGAACAGTTATTACGAGATATACCGTGATTACTATGTTTTAAAGGGCTTTTGTCTGTCCTGACATACGAGGTAACAGTTCAACACCATCGATATGTGTACCAAGTTTGACGCAATTTTGATAAAATATTTCCTAATATATGGGATACTATGCTTTAAAAATGTATATAAATGACCACCATTTCGAAAGGGCCGCGGTGGCCGAGAGGTCAGACCTCTCGCCTTCCTCCACGGCGATCCGGGTTCGATTCCCGGCGGGGTCGGTCCCCGGATTTTCGCATGTGGGGATCGTGCCGGACGATGCCGCTAATCTGCAGGTTTTCTCGGGGATCTCCCGTTTCCCCCGCCCATTCATTCCGGCGCTGCTCCATACTCACCTCATGTCAACCCCCACTATTGCTAAAGACCTCGTTGTTAAACGCTGACCAAAATACCTTCACTCACTCATCTTCACCACCGTTTTGATAATATAAACACAAGACGAACGGAATACACAAACGTAAAGTCAGCTTTGTATGCAGTATGTGTGTACCAAGTTTTATGACATTTTGGAAATATTTCCTAAGATGTGGGACACTACGCTTGAAATTATAAAAATGGCCGACATTTCGAAAATATGAACACAGTCTGAACGAATTACACTACAGATAAGTCTGTTTTAAATGTAGCATATATGTACCAAGTTTGGTGAAATTCTGAACAAAACCTATTTCCTAATATGTATAATACTATGCTAAAAATATAATAATTGCCGACATTTTTAAATTAGGAATATGACGTTAACGAAATAAATAAATGTCAAGTCAAATCACAAAGTACTATATGTGTACAAAGTTTGATGACATTCGGTCCATTAGTTCGAAAGTATTCAGGGGAGAGACACATACACACACATATATAGGCCTACACACAGGCACACACATACACCAGACAAAAAGGTGATCTCATAAGCCTACTTTTTCCTCCGGAAAACAGGCTAAAAATTCACACGGAAGAACAGTGTCACGGGCTACGCCATGTATTGTCGACAAACCGCATTGAATTTTGTTGAATTTAAAAGAAATTGAATTTAAAATACAAAAAAAAAAAATCAACGCGGTTTTGTATAGATACATGTCTTGGTTTAGTCCATGCCACTGTTCTTCAGTGTGAATTTTTTCATATTGGTAAGTTGGTCGGTTTTCCCTTCTTGCATAAAACCTTTTATACAAATTTGAACTTGAACACGATAGCAAACAAAAACTATGAAAGGTAAAAAAATTTCAATACAGTAGAGAGAATAGTCGCAATATGTGTCTATAAAGCAAACCTGATCTCGTATAGATATAAAACTAATTAAAACAATTAAAATTGTTCGGTGAGCTCCCCCTTAAGGACAAATATTGCTCTCTTACACATTGCCTGACAGCCTCCAGATGCAGAGCTCTCAACCGGTGTGTAGTCTTCCCGTCAGTGATTCGTCTGATAGCGTCCTTAAGACTATTCAAGTGACAATTTGTTTGTAAATTTGAAGGTTTTTTCGTGCTCTTTTGACTTCGCACCTTAAGAAATAAAACAAACATTGTATTAATTAGCTCGAGTATTTCTTGAAGTGATAGCAGCTCTTCGAAGAAACGTATCTGAAATTGGTCATAATTTGTTTTGCGCTCAGTCAGGGTTTATTTAATATTTAGTAAGTCTTACTTATAATTTATCATAAATTTTGAAATACAACTACGTTAACACACCTTAATTCATTTCCATTTAACATTTTATCGTGTACTGGTGTATTTAACATTTTAATGATTCAATGCAGATTGACATGGTACTGTAAGCCTGTTTGAAATTTGAATTTAAAAATATAAGAAAAAATTTAAATTTTCATTATTACTAAATGACGTTTATTAAATGTTTCTTGTGGCTTCTTTTTTGAACTTTTCTCGTACTAGTAGGGAACTACTTTATAAAATATTACAAAAATAAAAAAATTTTCTAAAAAATATGTAGCCTATATAAATTAGGTGTAGACCACATGAACACCTTTAGAGGCGAATTAACCTGTTTATGAAATGCTGATACAAATAAAGCATGGTGCCAGTGCGCGCCTGAAACAACTCTTTCTTTTCTTAGTTTTTGTACAAAAATATTTATCATTTAAACCTTTGTCTGTAAACACCCGTTCGTTTTTTTTTTTCATACCCCGAACGACAGTAATGACTGGTTTCGAAATTATTGCTTTAAACTTGTCTTTGATCCCGAAATGTGTTTTTTTTAATTATAAACATTTTCGAACAGATTTTCAAAATATAAAAATGTTATCTGGATCACGTGTTTTTTTACCAAACTTCTGCTCTGCACGCGTTAACTGAACCATCCAATTCGAGTCGAATTTTGAATCGTAAACTTTAATGTTCCTACGAAGATATATTATAAAATAACTCCGCTGACTATTCATTTGTGATGCAAAACTGAGAAGGTATATTGTATCCATGGGAAGCTATGCATCTTGAAGTCATTTTACAGCAGAATAATCATATTTATATGTATTTGTATAGAACTTAGTACAAATTTCCGAAAATACCTCTGGAGAACATATTGTTGTGTAAGGAATTGTTCAGCTTTTAAAAGTTTTTGTATAACAACAAATATAAATTGAAAACTTGAGTGTTATAGAAACTCACCTATTGTAAACAAAATCGAACTTATTACTCTGATACAACTCGTGAAAATTTTGTAGCGCATTAAAAAATGTCGGTGAAAATGCGCAGTTTTTTTACTTTAAAACCTTTTCTATAATAATAAAATAATGACAATTAATTATCACAACGTGTCCATAGTAATAGAAAAAAAATTGAATTTTTAGCATTTGTAAGACCCTAAACAGCTAAATCTTAAAATGTACACAGAGTTAACTACGAGATCGTAGTATATTCCATGCCTCGAAAACTTAACAATCGGTCATGTCTTGATTATAAATGCATATAGTGATTTATTTTATGGTGAGCAGTCGAAAGGCAAAACCAAATACAGATTATATTTTCACCGTCACATGCACGTCATAAAAGCGATATCTTTCAAACAGTCTCAGAAAATACTAAGTACCACCTGTAACTTAAGAACATTATATTGAAGATTTATTTTATCGCACGTGATTGGAAAACCTTGTTTATAAGGTAATCAGAAGAAAAACATGCAGGTTCTACAATGAATTTATTTTGAAATATTTCAAGTAACTATATCTCGGGTTGGTTTTAATTGGTGTGTATATAAAAAATTGTGAAAAAATTCTAAACTATGACCTGCTTACACTTCACCTCCCGTGATAGCAGATATTCAAAGAAAATAAATCCTATATTATCGCGTCTTGCAGACGTACTACATCGAGATTTTTTGTTTATGTTGCAACGTGTGGGGTGAACTATTGCCAGTTACTTTACAAGCTTGTAAATGTAAATTCGTAAGAATCAACTACACTTAAAGAGTTTCTCCACTTAAGGCGGCAGCACTCCTTGAACAGTTTCCTGCCATTAAGGCACAGAATATGGAGAACGATGAGAACGACATTAGCACTCGTACGTAATATATAATAGCCGCTATGTACAAGGCATTGAATTAGTGTGCAGTATCCTCGTCGCAGTGAAAGTTATGGTACCATAAGGCCGCTCTGTACCTAATAACTCGTAATTTTATAACTGTACCGAGCACTGTCCAACTCTTACATATTACATTTAGTTATTTCCCCACAAATAAATTTTTTACCGGCGCATGTCAAACAATCGATTTGACTGTTTTCGCTATTTACCCAATGTAAAAACTGTTCAAACTATAGGAACGAAATAATTTAGAGTGAGCGTAAATGTAGTAAGCTACAAAAAAATTACACTTTTGTAATTACATGTGAAAACTATTTTTTTAAAAACATGTACTCAAAGATATGCAAAAATGTAGGTACACACAAAAAAGGTTTTTATAATACAAACAATTTTTATGTCAAATTACAAAGGTATCAGTCTGTAACTTAATTATTTACGACTCCAAATTATTTAATTCGTATCGTTTGCACGGTTTTTACATTCGGTAAGTAGTGGAGACAGCCAACCACTTTTAAAGTATCAGATATTATTTTATTTAGATTTGCACAGAGCACAGACATGCAGTGCTCAATAAACAGCCAACTCTTTTTCTATTAAGAAGTCTTGGAAAGTGCAAGATCATTTAACTTAGCACGGTTTGTAACGTGTTTAAAATTTCGGTAACATATATTATTATGTTTTCAGATATTTATTTCAGTGTCCATAAGAGTGTTTAGTTGTATACGAATTTTGACGACTTGCGTAAACTACGTGAATTTACAATTTGCAGTAAACGTTACAGCAAATGTTGCATGAATCTTGCATGACTTCAAATGTACCACTATGAACGCTTTGACTTATAAGTTTTATGCAGAGAATGACAGATATCTGCTGTCTAAGGCTCGGAATGCCTGCAGGTATAGAATATATCTGGTTTATTTATTATGTGATTATTTAGCTATATTAGTTCCTTTTGTACAAGTGTGTTACAAGCGTGTCTCTGATGGCCAGTTTTTTTTTATCAAGTATAAATCCATGAACTGGAGAAAACGCTATTTCAACTTCACTTACGGTATATGATAGTAAAGTATTAAAGAATATTCAGAACTGAAAATACTTCAAAATGTACGGACATTTACACATACGTATCACACAAAGTCACACAAAACTCAGAATATCCACAAGAAAAATAATTTTTAATGGTTCCCAGTTCCTGTTTAATGATTTTAGAAAAAAATTAAAGTTGTATATTTGAAAACATTAAGTTCTATTTTCAGTTAAAAAGAAGAGCCCTCAGCATCACAAAATTGAATGAAATATTGGTTATATATCCTCACCCAACAGAGAATTTATTTGATTTGGTTACTCAGAGATTCATTAAAAAAAATGCATACAAGAAAAATAAATTTAAACGATTGTCGTAGTCATATGAGCCCTATGTGAATCATTCATACAAAATACAGACATATTTTACTACCCATATTCACAGTAAAACTGTTAAACAAACCACCAATGTACTAAATATTAAGATACATTTTCAGAGCAGCAAACAATATTTACATTTTTCTCAGATATGTAAGTTTTGACGGTATATCATTCAGTTACATCGACCTTTAGAATGTGTATTCATGACTTTCTTGAAAAACGCTTATATTAATTTTGGGACTAAATGCAACTTTAGCTAGGTTGGCTAAACTAAACTAAGCACTGACAATTCTCATGCACAGTCGACGTTCTACAGAAGTCTGTAATTCGTCGAAATAATAACAGAATGTCTCCGTGTAAAAGTAACAATTTATACATTTTGCTCAAACTTCACGGCCAACTTTTGAAAAGTTTAATTACATTAATAAATTCTTGTTTTTACTCTAAAGTAAAATAGGTACTGTACATACCTGAGGGAGCGACTTAGGCGGTTTTATATGCAAGCTATTGATGTATACAACAGCCGGCACATTTGGCCTTGGGTTGTGGAAGCCTTCTATGTAGGTCACGAACAGCATACTGACTTGCATGTACAGGTCTCCTATATACGGTGTGGAAGGTCCGAAAAACCTTTTGGTTATCGCATCTTGCATCGGCATGAAAGTTCCATAGAAGAAACGGTTAAATCTGATGTTGAATACCAGTGTTTCTAAACGCTGCAAGAATGTCCTGTTCTTATCGATGTACGATAAAGGCATTTCTGGTATATAAGAAGGATTGGTCGGGTTGCCAACGGAGTCGTAATTCACTGACAACGGCGGAAGAGAAGTTAAACCGATCATTGGGGCGGAGAATCGGTGAGAAAAGGCGACCGTGCAAGGAGACAGTAACCATTCCAAGATGATCAGGTCGAAGTGTTCCTTCGTGTTGTTACGATCGATCATCGCTTTCACCTTCTCGTGGCCCAGTATTGTTTCGCACATGTCATTGCCGGTGATGAATGCTGTCTGGAAGACTTGGAACGACGATTTTTTTTCCTCCCTGGCAGAAGAAAAGTTGTTAGTTTTTTGGAACGACTCGTACATACTGGACACGTCAACCTCGGTGTATCCGGTGAGTCGCGGGTCGTTGACGGGGTCAGGGGTAACCACGACCAGCTGGTGACCTCTCCTGTTGAGCTCCAGCGGCAACTCTCGGTGCACAACCTGATGGCTGATCGACGGGATAGGGAACACAGCGAGAATCCTCGCTCCTTCCGCGAACCTTCCTGCCAAGACCGCGCACGTCATTAACAGGAGCACTGACTGATCACACGCCATCATGCTGGTGTCTGAACCAAAGTCACGAAGGTCAGAGGACGTCTGCGCCGTACCAGTGTCTCGTCGTGAGTAAAGAGACCACTTCGCCTGCCGGATAAGTACTGTCTCGTCGGTAGACGCGTCGAAACTAATGGCGTGGCCTTGGAATATCGTGTGTCTGTTTGCCGAAGGCAATCTGATGATTCGCGAGTCATTCACTCCTCCAGAACATCTTTAGCTAATTAAATTCATGACATATATGTACAAGCTTTATGACCTTGCTCCCCACACTCTCGTAGCACTCCGTTACATAAATTTCTTTACTGATAGTGTAAGCCAAGCAGCAGTCGCAGTCTTGTGACCTTGCGGGTCTCAGGGGAGATAATGATGCGCTAGCCTTTCTCATGGAGCTTGATTTTACACTGGATAAGATGTAATTATATTAAATACCAACCACAACAAGGCATTATAGTGCCTACACTAAGAATCTGCCAATGCATTAAAAAGAGCAATAAACAGATCAACTCCCGTACTATTGAAGTAAGCAGATGTCAGTTACACTTAAAGATTATAACTTAGTAAGAGAATTATGCACAATACACTGGCGTTAATATTCGTCATTGCTACGAATTGCCAAGATGTCGAAGGTTGGTGTACATTTTAGTTTTTTTATACGTTTACAAAAAAATCCTTAAAAACCAATTGCTAAATAAATGACTAGTAAAACCATGGAGGTTGTTCTTTAAAAATAAAATATAAAGTACTTTTTTTTTGTAAAACTACAAGGAATGGTGTGCAATTGCGCGCCGTATTCTTAGACAACCGTAAAATACAAACTGTTCGCTCTATTTTATTTTTATGTATTAAATGTGCACAGCTCATTAACAAAAATTTCTTAAATTTGTTACATTTAAAAAGAGTATTAATTTTATTCTAGTATGTTGCATACCCACGGATGTGATTTGTGATTTGTATATAACTATATATTTTAGGACGAACACGTCATTTTGGTTTACTAAGATGTTTTCCTGTTTTTTTTTTTTAAAGAAATTCCGTGGTACTTTACCGACAATTCAGTTTAAAAATAAAATATTTGTATTTTTACAAGCTTTTGTAAAAATACAAAGTAATTCATTATATTTTTACATTTTAAAACTATGAGCACACTAAAACCTTTTCTCCCTCGATCTACGAAATTCCCGGTAAACATTTCTCCGGATACTTCCGTGAATTCACGGAAACTTATTTCCTAATCCAGCAGAAGTTTCCGTACAACAGTTTCAACACACGTAAATTGAGCCGTAGTTACATGTCTATAATGCTACGATTGCATTTTAACAGATTTGCAGATTTACCGGTGTTGTTATCAAAATATATCCGTAATATTTACAGTACTCTAACGCGTAAATTTACGATTTCTTCCGCGAAGACTCACTGACACATTACGTATGATTCCGTAGTGTATATTTGCTATAAACATTTTAGAATTTTATTTTTGTGGACACTATTCCTGTTTATTAACAGTACATTTCCGTTAAAATTTATAACGGTGTACATGAGAGTATTTCAAGTGATACCGAATGCCAGTGGAATTTTTTAGTAAGTTACTAAGGAGTACTAAACAACAGTTGCAAAAAACTCTCACAAACGTAAGGTGGCTCTGTTAAAAATAATTTTTGTTGTTTTACGGAGAAGGGCTGGTAAAAAATTCTCAAGAAGTATCCGTTAAAAAGGCAACTAGTTCTACTTGTGGAAACTCGCTTCTATAGGATGCAGGCACAATAATGCGTATGGTTATTTTTTTTTTTTGTTTCTTCTCGCAGTTTTACGTAAGTTACAAAATAATGTTTCCGTTAATTAAACAAACATTCCCGTAAAATTATCCGGAAATTCACGGAAATTTTTAACAGTGAATTTTTGTAGACGTAACAAATTTACCAACAATTTATGGTTGGCAATATGGGTAAAGTTCTGGATTCTAAACCCGGAAACGACGCTGATGTGGATGTTATTTTGAGGTTTGAGAAAGGTTCGTCATTGGTTTGTTGGCCAGCCATTCTACAGCAGTTACTTTTCATCATTATTTATTTATTTGAGGAACTGACAATTCATTACAACGTGTGATTTCTTTCGGAGTAAAAATAACTATTTGCAAAGTTAGTTTGTTAGTTCTGATTAATAGTTCTTATTCAACATCCTGTTTTTTTTTTCAAGTCAAAACTTTACGCCGGTTGTCTAATCATATTGCATATTACATGCCAAATGTTCACATTAATACAACACGTATTAGTGGCTAATTGAGGGATAGAATCAGAGGAAACTCTTAGAGTTGCAATATTTCTGCGTTATGCGGAAAGATAGACGAATATAACCAAAAGAACATTAATTTAATTGGTGGCAAGACTTATCTGTCATCTTACAGAGCCAACTTCAACCATCGCCATCAATACGGCGCAGATGCAGGTACAGAAGGAGACAGCACAACTTATATACCATTGGCTATGCTTTCTTAGGTAGTACAATGGTTCAGAAGCCACGCCTGCCCTTCTTTTGTAGTGCGTTATATAGTTTTGATGAAGTGATGGCATACGTCGTTGCGTCAATGCCGTATGTACACTATTTCTCTCAAAATTACTCAATTCCGTTTCTATAATAATTCAAACAGTATGTATGTGATTACCAAATCATCCTCCGAAATACGAGGTTAGTGTAATGAATAAGTAATATTTTTAGGTAGAGATTCTAAGCTGGCAATAGTCATAAAAATTAAATTTTAATGAATCTTACAGTTGAGTCCGCAAAAATTTCCATTTACACTACCGAATACAAACAGGTCTTGTTATATTTCGTTGATGACATGTCTATATTTGCATACAGTGACTCAGGTAAGTTAGATGGTAAATAAGAATTTTTAAGGTGTTTGTCATGCAAAAACTAGTACGTTTTACTTTCTTTCTCTGTTGTCATATCAGTGTTTTACAATTTTTATTTTGTTTTGATCAACTTTGTGTTATTAAAGTGGTAACATTTAGATTCACTTTGGTAGTGTAAATATTTGTTACAAAGGATGAATTTGCGGATATTCCATCTCGAAAGAAAATTCTAGTGGTTAGTATAAACTTTGGCTCAACCTAAGCTACGGAGTTCTATTATATACTCATGCCTCCAATCCTCTTTAAGTCAAGGTTATCCACTTAAGTAGTAATGCTTGGTGTGTTTGCTTGCGGTTGTTGTATTTTGAATGCAGGAGACAACTTTCCGAAGTCAGCAGAGCTGTAGCATCGCTGGGTTAAATGCATCGACTCGTTAAGAAATTTTGTTTTTCTTCCTGTATTAATACGTATTTCATCGAGAACGAACCACAAATAACAGAAGTAAATTGTTGAATAATGTTTTCTTTTTAAAGGAAATTGTTAATTTTTGGAACAACTGTCACAGATGCCCGTAATGAAAAATGTACTTGACCTTAAATTTCTACCATCAATCTGCGGTGTATTAATTTTATCTCCGACGACACAAGTCATACTATCAGGTTATTTCTATTTTTTTCTATTTCTATTACTGTGTAAGCTTTCGTGTCGTAACATTTACTACTGCCAATACCTATGTAAATTTTCAATTGATATGGGATAAACTGACCATATATCATGCTATATCATAATATCGTGATAAATCACTTTGCGGGCTCCACAAAATTGAGAAGGATCCATAAACCGAGTACACATGGTTACCAGCAGGTAGCACGTACATGTAGTTTCGGCATTAAGTGACCAATGTATCAAATATAATACCACAATTAAAATTACTAACACATTTCTGTAACTGAAGTTGGGAGTCTTAGTAACACGAAGTATGGTAGGTTGTTGTACACTTCAAACAGAAAATTAACTCTTTTATCAGCTGCCACTAATATGTGCGTATATAGACTAATGCCGTAGCAGTTTCCCGTCGCCTTGCCTCACACGGGATTCGAACCAAAACCTCCTGCCAGTGCTCCAGACAACTACGCCAAGGTAGGTGGTCAGAATTCTTAAGAAATTTAATATGTGTGTACAGGCCCGTATACACACCAATAGGACGGTAAAAAGTCACAAATTTTAAATTATTTCTCAGTGGTCACATCTGCTTTTCGAGATTTCTGGCACATTTCACATCTTTCCACCCTATAAACTGTGGAAATTTTAAAAATAATGAAATCAATTTTTAGACATTTACGTAAGCTTAATTTCTATTCAAACATGTTTAAGAAATACCGAGGATTAATTGAACAACGTTATAATTCGTTGATGCCCTTTGAGGTTGAGTTACATAAAATCATGGGAAAATGCTTAAGCTTAATTCTGAAGCAAAAGTCACCTCAATATCTCAACGGGTTAAAAAGTTATCGAGGATTGTTTGGAAACATGTTTCACAAATTTTTACCCCCTTTATTTTCGAAAATTAAAAATATAATGTTCTGCAAGCTTCATCTGTAGAACAGCCACACTCGTGTTCTCGGACCCTGTGTGTCTCTGTCAAAAGACGGGAACAGAGTCCAGTTCCCGATTCTTCGCTTTCTTGTTCTTGTCTGGAAGACTACTGTGTTTGTTTCATCTCATCGTAAGTCGTTTGTTTATGTTTGGTATATTTGTCCTTTTGCCATTGCAGACTCCATCTCTTGTGTTGTCAGCTTTGGTGGTGTGTTTTTGTTCTTTTCTTCTTGGCTGATGTTGTGGTATTTGACGCGATTCCATAAATAAATTTTATGTTTTTTATGTACTTTGATGACAAAAGCACATTCAATTTATATATGTTTTCCTATTCTTTGTAGGTTTCCTTTGACAGACATCTACATCACAATTGCGTATGTCCAAAAAACTATACCTAAGTCACGCACGACCATTGCAAAACTCTTTCAGAGATCATTCCTAGACTAATTATAGCGCCTGATTTCCTGCTGACATTATAGTGTGTAATTCGCAGAAATAATTAGAGTAAAATATTAAATAATTTTTGTGAACTAATTGCAAATCAACAAAGTAACACAAACCACAATATTAATTATATTGTTTCGATGCACAGATATATTACAAGAGTTACCAGGGTTGCATGCTGTTCAAGTAAATAAAAAAAACAGCAGTTTCCTTCTATATTATTACAAAAATAACTCCCACACAAATTCACATTTCCTAGGATATAATTACGAAAATGCTCCTGAGTAAAAAAATGAGTAAAAGAAGTGTTATAACGTCAGAATATTACTATCAAAATTATTTCCTACACGTCACCTGCAAATAAATAATAGATTTTTCACTGATATATAAAGTAATCCTTCATTATCAGTTAATTTTCTGTTTCCCAGAAAAATAAAACTTAAGTTTCCTGACTATAAACTTCACAAAAATGAACAGCAGGATAATGACAAGTGAAGTAATTGCCAGGAGGAATAGTATGACGTCCAGCAGGAGGTATGTGTACCAGGGCATGTCCACAGCTGCAGTGCGCAAGTGCTTCGCTCCTTTGTGTCGTAGTACGTACTCCGTCCACCAGACTGCGCGCTCCATGGGATTCATTGGCTGGTCGTTCACCACAGCTGACAAACGCTCCATGTTCTTCTGGTAGCTGCAGTTGACAAAAATATCATATGGATATTTACGAACTAAAATGTTATTTATAAACATACATTTATGTATTCAATAAGTAATTCATATTGTTATTTATTGTGAAATAATTATGTACAATTCATACAGGAACATCAGAATGTTAATTTTTTAAATTGTGTCATATTACGCATTTTAAGTGCTTGACATAAATCACGTTTTTATTTCGGACTGATATAAATTATTTGTGGTTGAGAATTTCAGTCTCACAATCCTGAAAAAAAAATTCTTCATTAGGAAGTCCTTCAATAAAATGAATTTTTGGATACAAAAAATACGTATTACGAAAGGAGTAGAAATGAAAATTACACATGCACATAAATTTTCATATTAAATAATCACATTTTATATACAGCCTTCTTCATTTATTCCAGAGTGATTTCAATTTTCGATTGTATAGTATGTGATTTAAATACCGTACATTTCTAACATACGAAAAAAAATATACATCGTGTTATATAAATTAAATTACTGCAGAAAATTTGAAGAAATTGATAATTTTGTACAATTATCTGTGTTCGCAATTTAAAATCTATAGCGCACAACAATCGGTATAGTTTTTTTACTGAGTAAATACAAGCGAGCAGATCTTAACACATATACATCCGTTTACTAGTAGAAGTTATGTTTTTGTATAGTATTAGGAAATGTGACTGTAAAATTTCCTTTAATGTACAGGTTTTATATTAAATAAATTTGGTAGCATTTTATTAATTCAGAATAACATCTCATGAATTCAACATACCTTTCATCTTCTATGAGTTTCCCTAGAGCTTCAAGTAACACAGTTTTGTTTATGTCATCCATCTCCAGTCGTATTGACACTCCTCTATCTTCTGCCACTTGCGTCTGGTAGTCTTGGTCACCAAACATTGGAATGCCTAACATCGGGACCTTCATTTGTATAGCTTCTTCGGTACTTTGAATTCCTCCTTGGGTGATGAAAACTTTGATTTTCGGGTGCCCTAAACATTACATAATTATTTTGGATATATGTTATAACTTTAACATTTTACAAGTACAATTTTAACAACGAAAATTCTTTGAATTCGTAAAATTCACTTGTGATTTTATTTTGTTAGTCGATATTTTTTCGCCACACAAAATATTTTTTGGATTATTCTTATTCAAATTCTGGAATATAACATCTAGTATTATTTTCACATTGACATACTCTCGATAAAACAAGTAAAAGGAAAAGGCTTTGTAAATATAAAGACTAATGAGAAACATTCATGTAATTTATTTACCCCCAAACTGTCTCAGTTGAAAAAGAGTAACAGTGGAACACATTGCAAGCAATTGGTTAATTTGGTACAAAACTTTTCAAAACAAAAATTTCGGAAATATCAATGCAAAAATGATTACACTTTCAAAATTACCTATGTCTAACAAGTCTTCAAATTATGTTGAAAAGCTATCATACAAATTAAGTTTAAACATTTGATCTACAATATAATTTTTTCACTAAACCTGTTCATATCGCTGCTACACCGCTATATTTACGTACATAAAAAAACGAAAAGTTAACTGTAGTAAAATACATATTTTACAGTTCATATATCAGTGGAAGTGTGATAAACTATAAGCATTGTCTCACGTGCCAAGATTCGTAACGGGAATGATACTATATTCCTGTCGATTTTCTTACTTTTAGCATAGCTGACGAACCATCTCACATTGACGTCGTGGTATAGTTACTTCTTATCAATTGAAGGAAATACTTCAGGAAATCACATCCAAGTTAATAAATGAGAAGTAGGTACACAGGCCTCCTTATACATACAACAAATGTGTGATGTTTGTCAAATATTTTACGACCCATTTTTAATGTGATATTGAGGAAACTCGCTTCTTCACCACATTTAAGATACAGTGAAATGAATTAAAATCAAATAAAGCTAAGGAATTCTGGAACAATTTTTTGTAGTACGCATTTTACGTTTTTCTTGAAAGGGTATTTTTTTTTTTGCTGTTGACTTACACGACAAACCCTACACATAATTTTTTTGTAGGCTGCAACTACAGCTGGTTGACTGGAGCTCATACTGGTTTTTTGAGAGCTCTAAACTGTTATTTATGTATAGTTGATATTGCTGCTGAACATTATTTGTTTTCTTCTCCTCCGTAAAATAGGATAAAATTGCCGTATTGATAAACATATATATATTTACTCTTTCTTTAATTTAGTGAGAATAGTATTAATTTCTTCGATAAACGTACTGTACAATGACAATCAGTTTTGTTTTATATCAGCAGAGCGTATTTTGGTTGATGTTGGTATTAGGTGTCAATTTTTGTGCATATCATATTGCATATTATCATATTCCAAACGAACACATTGCTGGATTAACACAATAAGTTCTTCAGACCAAAAATTTTCCACCGCGAGATACTCAAGAAATACTATCTTAGAAAATTAAAACAACATAGTTTTGATTTTTTGTTATAGTTATTAAATGTGGTTCAAATCTTCCTGAGGTATGGATACAACTAATGTTTGTTGAACACATTGCAGTATCTAAAAAGCGTAGAAAGCATTTCATACTGAAGAACCACATAATGTTATGAATCGTGAAAATATCGTGGCAGTCAATGCAGTATTTAACGACCTTGACATTTCAATTTCAGGCTTCGATTGCCCATTATTAGTACGGGCTGTGCAAAATGTATGTACAATTCAGTAAGGAATGCATTCTTATAATTTTCGTAGCAATTTGAATGCACATACTATATTATTTGTGTTATTATTTTTTTTTTCATTTATGAACATCATATGGAGAAAATAATATTTGTGGCAATGTAGCATTTCTAAGCACCCTTCGATAACACACTCCGAACACATACAATATCACGGTATTTTCCTCACTTATCTATTAAACTATTTATACATAAGACTAATATGCTCCATTACAAGTAAACAAATTTTACCCTCAGTCCATACATTGTTTTAAAGAATTATTTGCTTTTAACTACTTCAATATATTACTAATATAACGCATAAATGCTTAAATTTGTTAAATTGAAATTTATGTGAAAAGCATTACACAAAATTTAACCTAATGAAGATAATATTTCTGTAACAAACTATTTAAAGCAATTATGTGCTTTTGCGGTATTATTTGACTCTATATTCTTGACAATAAGAAAAAATTCTAAGTTACAATTACGTTTTCTAGCGTTATGCTTAGACAGTCGAATACAATCTTACAAAAATTTACAATTTCGCTCTTACTCACACGATAATTCTGTATTAACTTGTATATTGAACGATATTATTATTTTTTTGCTGTATCAACGCAGAGTTCAAAATGTTTCAACATTTCAAAAAGTTTCGTTAGGGCTTTAGTGAGCGAAAAGAAAAGTCACCGAACCGCTTAGATTCATTGACGTTTTTCTTAAAGGCACCGTATGTCCAGGCTGAGAAATATTACGTATTTCATATGGATGTCATTTAACAACCATTCAATAGATTCTAAATCTGTCTTTTAGAGAGTTTAATTTAAGAATTTATTTAAGATCTATTTACTAGTTTACGTCTTATGAATGTCTGTTTCTTAATTTTTATGTCTTGATGTCGAACAAATTTTCGTTGTAATTCTTAAGCAAAGAAATTCTCTTACAAGTACTACATAGGGATGTGGCTATTTTCTTTCTGTCTGTGCATTAAGTTGTCCCACTTTGAAACTCTCGTTGAGAAGAGAAGACAATGGGAAATCTGTGTGTCCGCTTAGGGACCTTCCCGTAAAGGCGTTTATCTATCCGACATACGTGCTTGAATTGCCCTTACTGGTTGTACGATTTGAATCTGGGATGTGGCAAATGCCTTTAGACATGTGAAATCCATTAGTCAGAAGTGAAGTCTGCCAGAGAATCTTTACTGACGGTGATGAATAAGGGGATTTTAGGACTTCTTGTTTGAACTCTGAAACAAATATTCGCCACGAATAAATTGAGATGAAGATATTTTTAAAGGACCATCTGATACTTAGGTGGTAGCGCGTGGTGGTATTATAGATAGACGAGAGGTATTTTAACTAAATAGGGAAGAAAAATTTGCAGAAAGAAATAAATCGAAAGAAAAATATAACAAACTATATAAAAAATTATACGCTCCTGTGCTAACGTTAAACATTTCTGTTATATGTCTGCTGGAATTCGAAATAAAATTAGAAAAAGTAGCTCATAAGATACCTTGAATGGAATCATTTAAAGTTTCATGTCATTTTCTTGTATCAGTAACAGTTAACATACCAGTAACGTACACTCATTCATGAAACAAAGACATGTATCTTGTTTGACTTCTGTAGTGTGAGTGTAGTGGAGAAATGGTACTCACGTAGTACGTCCTGCTGCGGTATCCACTTGGCTATCATGACGTTGGCGGGTTGTCCTGGGAGGTTGTCTGCCTCCCACTTCCACAGCACGTGGTAGTCACGCAGCTCGGCGAACGCCTCCAGGAAGATACTGCGCTTCTCGGCTGTCAACTGGTCGCTCCTCACGTTACTACCGAGACTGAAGTAAATCGCGCCCTTGGGAGCTTCGTCCAGAAACTTCTGGATCTCCTGCCAACCCACCCAAATCATAAGCATTCTGTATCGATAACCATACGTCTTTTTCATACAAATTATAAGTAGCTGTTGTGTAGGAAAATATTTCGCCATATTTGCGAGCTAATATTTGTGTCCCACACATTTAGCATAATGATTTTTTCACCAAACAAATAAGTAACATTTATTTTCGTATTATAAATTATTGACCAGAAATCTAGGACTCTAAGAAAATGTTACTCTCATTGTTACATGTTATACTTACTAAGTTGTCATTTCTGTAATCTTTGCCATTTGGCTTCTACAGACCTTAGTGTTTAGAAGATGAAAGTATTAAGCGTTCACTTGAAATTTCCAAGCATGACAGTTTCATGTGTTTTACAGCAGTTGTATTGCTGTCAATAGTTTATAAAAAAAGTATTTATGCGGAAGTAGTTTTCGAACATAGTGTAATTTGTGAAAAAATTATATCTCTTTATAAATTTACTTTTAACTCTGAACTGAAGCGAACATACCTGAGGGAGAGCTTTAGGGGGTCTAATGTGAAAGCCATTGATGTACACAACAGCCGGCACATTTGGCCTTGGGCTGTGAAAGCCTTCTATGCAGGTCATGAACAGCATACTGGGTTGCATATGAAGGTCTCCTATGTAAGGCGTGGATGGTCCGAAATACCGTTTGACTATCACGTCTTGCCTAGGCATGGTGGTCCCGTAGAAGAAACGGCTTAGTCTGAAGTTGAAGATCACAGTTTCCAGGCGCTGCAAGAATGTTCGGTTCTTATCGGTGTATGGTAAGGGTACTGCTGGGATATAAGAAGGATTGTTAGGGTTGCCAAATGAATCGTGATACAACCCAGACAGCGGAAGGGTCGACATACCGATCATCGGCGCTGAGAACCTGTGAGAAAATGCGACCATGCAGGGAGTCAGCAACCATTCCAAAATGACCAGGTCAAAATGTTCCTTCGTGTTGTTACGATCGATCATAGATTTCACCTTCTCGTGGCTCAGTATTGTTTCGCACATATATTCAGCGTGAATGAGAGCGTCCTGAAACACTTGGAGCGATGTCTTTTTTTCTTGCTTGACGGTAGAAAAGTTGTTAGATTGCTGGAATGATTTGCACATGCTGGACACGTCGATCTCGGTGAAGCCGGTGAGCCGCGGGTTATTGACGGGGGCAGGGGTGACCACGACCAGCTGGTGACCTCTCTTGTTGAGCTCCAGTGAGAGCTGGCGGAACACAACCTGGTGACTGATCGAAGGCGTGGGGAACACTGCGAGAATCCTCGCTCCCTCCGTGAACCTTCCCACAAAGACCGCGCACGTTACGAATAAGAGTAGCAGCGACTGGAGACATGTCCCTGATCTAAAGTCAGAAGTACAGGAATGTATCTTCATCGTTCCTATGTCTCGTCGTGGGTTATAAGACAGTTAGAGTGATACGGACCGGCAAATTTATATGCGACAAGCGAGCAGATAACGTAACCTCTGTGGGTCTGTGGCCTTGGTACTCAGCTTTTTCTATCTTCTTATGCCACTCAACATACTGCCTTCTCACGCAATCTCGTAACTTATATTTTTAAAACTATTATTCTTTCTGCGCCTTCTCACGTCATAATCTTCGCAGCCTGTCAACTACGTTACTTATGTGTGTTATCATCGTCATCAACACTAGAGAGATGATGACATAGCAATTTTGCCAACAAATTTTCCATCATAGTTTCGGGGGGGGGGGGGGGGTTTTTAATTTCGGTCAAGGCATACAGCATGTAAATGCCAGTTTCAAAGTCAAAGAGAAGCATCGATTTTGTTTGCTGCGCATCAAAGACTACCTTTCTATAAACGTTCTGTGACAAATAGTAAATTGTGAAAATGAACCTTGTTATGTAAATTTAAATTACTAGTAAAGATGTTTAATTTATTTTTATTATTTATTGATTTTTTAACCTGGCGAAAGTAATCTCATAGTAAGAATACAATCTCCTGTCACACAATTTGTAGTGAAAAAAGTATTATTATATAATATTTAACACAGTTATAAAGTATTTGTTAAATTTTAACTGTAAGTTAATGACTGTTTCTTTTGTACGCTCGTAACAAGGAACAATTATTAATGTTTATTTACTTTACTTTTTAAGAAAAAAAAAGAACATAGGTTAAACATCTCTCCAAACGTAGGCATGATAAACTGTATACCTTGCAGGTAAGAAAAATACATCACAAATACCATACCTGGTCTATGATTTAATTTTAAAAAATCCAGATGCAATATTAAATAAAAATTGTTTTGAAGAATTAAAAACGTCAATGAAAACAACTACTAAGACAACATTTAATAAAATAATTGAAAGGATACATTGACATTTAGTTTAAATTTGTCACATTTATACAGTACCAAAAAAAAATGAATGAAAGTTATTGACAAGAAGGTTTTTAGCACCCTTTCCGCCTGAAATATTAAATTGTTGACGATTTTCTTATGCTCGTGTGTATTGCAGTTTTCCACGTCTTAGTTATATTTTTCACGAGGTTAGTGTTTGTAGACATACCAAAATCCGAAAACAAAACTTGAGAATACTGAAAATGTAACTTGTAAATGTAGTGAATCGTGACTGTAAAGAATATAAGTGTTGGAAGAAGAAGAACGATATTATTATTTTTTTTTTCGAGCTGGTATTGCGGACAGGTCGTTCAGTCGAACTGATTCATAAGAATTCTTGAGATGATGTTTGTGAAACAGCCGATAGCACCTTTGTAGTTGCACGCATATCTCTCCCCATCTCGCGGGCTTGCCGCCTTTCACCGCGATCAGACACGCACAAACGTCTGCCGGTCGCTGTACATTTACAATTGTTAATATATCCTCAACATTTCCCAGTATAATACATGTCTACAGATGCTGTATACTTCTTGTTTCACAACTACGCCAACAAACTTCGTAACGTTATTCCGTACGTACAAATTAAGTGGAAAATATATGACACATAGGCACCTAGTACTTAAATCGAATATCAAGGGAATATAAAACCTTAAAAATCGCTAATAATGTTGGTATTTTTGCAAAACTCGGGGAAAGAAGTGGAATGAAATTACAACTAAATAACATGTTATGTGAAAATTTAACCTAAGAAGATTATTATTGGCGATTCGCGATGAAGTAAGCACTCTTGAAGACCAACTTGTCTAGAATAATCACAAAAAAAATTTTTAATTTTGAACTCAAACTTCAACTTATGAATACACTACAATCTACATACCTTGATGTTACTCATACCGCACTGTTTATATTAACAATTACAAATTATCTGATAGAAAAAAAAGGAGCTAGGGATTAAAAAATGCTCACTTTATCCCGAATGACGTATACAACCCATTTCACCTTTTTTAAGTAAATATAGATGGCCACATTCTTGTCGCATAAAATATTTTCAAAGTCGGGTATTTTTAACGATTAATGCCTATTTGTTGAGCAGTGACACTTACGTAATAACATTTGCTTCTTGTTGCAATTGCCTAGAACTCGCCGTTGTCAATGTATCAGATGTGATGGGGTGTCAGGCCACACGCTTAAGCCATACTTGTACAACGACACTGACGCAAGGGAAAGTACATACATGTCTCCAGCAAAAAAGATAAAAGTGCCCATCAGGTATTAAATTAAGATCCGATCGAGAGGTGCAGATGTCGAAATAACCACACGGAAAATAATATTTTGTAGCAGCTATGAAATAATTTGTATATATTTACCATGTAAAAATTTTTTTGTGGTCACCACAAAAACATTTTGTTAACACCGCTAAAATACTGTGGCCATCGCAAAATTATTTTGTGTTACTACAAAATAATTTTGCAGGGAAAACTTCCTACAAAATTTTTCTTTCAGCGCACTTGCCAGAAACACATTCGAACACAATTATTTACATGTAGAGAAGTGACAAAATAATAACGATAAAGTTACTATATTTTCAAACATGTCACGTGTTCATCCCAATAGAGACCGCGGTTGGCGCAGAGGATATAGCACCCTCCCCCCTCAATAATGCGGTACGGGTTCGATTCTCAGCAGGGTTCATTACCGATTCATCGTATGTGGAAACCTCCTAGCCGTTTGACATTTACACCGCTTTTCCGCCGTAAGGCTGCATTTCTCCTACCCTTCAGGGTTAGACAGACTCGGGAGTCCAGTCAGAAATTTCATCTCAGTTATCCTGTACATTCCCTTTTCTAATTTTTATATTTTACGTAATAGTAGAATATGCGGAAAACGTTCATCACTAACTCCGATCAACAGAGAACACCGACACTGCATTGATTGACACACACGGGCACGTTTTCCTCTTAATTTTATTCAATAAAGTACTTGTAAGAGATGATAACGTTTCTGCCGGATTAAAAAGTGAGTAACATTACTTCTGTCGGTGTCAGAACATATAAATACTAAACGCGTTGAATTCACGGAGGGCATTAACTGGTTCCATACAACATTCGTGCTCTGACATCTTGAAACATGTAGGTCCTAGGAAGATACTATAAAGGAAACAGTTTTGTTAAGTGGGTGTTACTGTTAAATAAGCAAGCCTCAAACATTTCCGTACTGGTAAAGAAATTGAAATGTAACGAGTGGGTAGCCACCCTCAGTAACTTCAATACGGGTGGGGTAGGCTATAAAAGGATTACTATTTGTATCTTAAGTTTACAACCCTTGCCACACAATAAATACAATTGAATTCCAGTGTTTTTTGTTTTAAAAAATAACAATTAAAAGTAGAGATTTTCAAAAATGTTTACCTTTATTTATACTTTGTTCTGGTAGTAAGTGTTATACAAGTTTTAGTTATTTTTCCATAATTTATCACACGAAGAATATTTCTTAGTAAAATAGCCTGAATATTAGGAAGCGGGAGTGCATAGTTTACCCATAACAAAAACATATAAAATACATTTAACAACAATTTAGTACGTAATTAAGACGTACAGTTTCCCTGGTTACATAAAGAAAGATCTTCAACCATAGAGGAAAATTCTTTGCTCATTATAGTAAAAGTGGAGAAAAAACTGGTGCTCGTGTGGACTTCGCAAATGCTGTAATCAACGAAAGGACATTTATTGTATCGAAGGAAGTTGCTGCGATTCCTTTCATAGTTGTTGTTATTATCCTTGTCTGTACTTTATTCCTCATGCAGTTCATAGTTTCCAACATTTCTACTTGGCGAGAGCAAAGTGTTAGCTGTAAGTTACTTTTGTAGGGGAGGTTTCGATTGATGTTATAAAGCTGGAAAGACACATCCTTATTATAGGGATTTTTTTGCTGAAGTATTGTCAGGATTCAGCAAAAAATGTTTTCAATATGTATGTTTTTAAATGAAGGGATTTTTTTTTTGCATATGATGTGTATGAAATGTTACTGTTTTGCGTTTTATGAGACATTTGTACGTATACACATGTGTTAACGCCTTCGTCATAAAAATATGATTGTATGTACAGTGGATTAGAGATAGTAGCGAGAGATTAGCTGTATGTAGTAGCAAAATTAATAAAGCAGGTGGGAGATATTTGGCGGCATGGCTGCATATTATTAGTTTGGCGGTTATCTCATTCCCTGATATATTTCCTTGAAGTGTTTTCAAATTCTATAATACTAGCCAAAATTTGATTTGCGCCACACGAATTTACTTATAATCACTCCGAACCAATAAGTATTTTTGATACAAGAGTTTTTTTTAGGTTGCTTGAAGTTAGACTTCATAAGTGTGGTCTAAGGTCTAACCTATCCATCATACAAAATATCACTGACCTTAAGAGTACACATTCCGAAAATTTTTCCTGTTTTGAGCGATGCAATACTTGAGACGAATATTTTTAATGGATATAAGGTTTAAAATAATTTTGTTTATTTAAATATTGCGTGTATATATACACACATAAAAATGTATCGTATATACATAAAATGGACACAGCTAAATATGCATACATGTATGAGATCGATAAACTCCGACACCGTTTGACCGATTACCATGTAACTTGGCATATATATATATATATATATATATATATATATATGTATTTTTTTTTTTTAATGGAAACGGTTTTTTTTAGGATGTCCACAATTCTGTAACTCGCCAACTCGCTACTAGATAACGCTGTAGCGCATCGATTTTTATGCTGTCAACCAAACACAATGAAAATTGGTTTCCACACATATTTTAAAGTGGAGTATGTTTCAGCGATATAAATATTGATATATTATTATTTCATCCAACAGCAAGGAACATTTATCATATGTGATAACGCAAAAAAAAAAAAAAGCGGTCGGTGTGCTTCCAAAAAGTTAAAAAAATTAGGCTGCATAAAACATAAAAATTTGAGTTTAATTTTATTTCAAATAAGAATTGCCGCTGTTAAAATAAGAAAATACGTAGAGCTACGTTCAGTTATTCGTTGCCAACCACTGTTAGTGTTTAACTTCTTGAAGTAACAGGCAGGTTTTCAAAGGTTGATTTCTAAGGTTCTCGCTTTATTGCAAATTGTCTATACTAGTAAAAGTTAATTTCATATGCCGGTCATGATCCGTTTATAGAATTTCCTCTCCTGTATTATCAGACATGACAAGCAGAAAATGGTTCTTTGGCGTTATTGCGCACACACTTAGTACAAATGAGATACCGGCTCATGTTACGTAACGCTTGGGCGAGGTCACGCCAATGATAAATTCGCTGAGAGTAAGAACCCGGCAGACAGTTATTACGTTTCCATATCGTTTTGAAAACGAACTGAGTATTGAGTCCTGACTGAGTACGATTCCCGTCTACATGCGAACTTTGGACCCGACAGAAATCGATTTCGGTTCGCTGGACAAATTTGCGTAAGTTAATGTTGGTAAAATTGAAATTTGTGTTGGCTGACATGAAACAAATAAATACCTACAACCCTGTTTATTTTTATTTCATATGGAAAGAGACATTTTCTTCCGGTAACCAAGCATACGAAACATTGTTTATATGAACTATACTAGTTCACTAATAATTTATAATAAATCTAACACTTATTCTGTTGATCGCACGTTCTTCCTAATGCTCGACATTGAATTTTATGATAACAAACACGCACCTGTCAACAGAAAATCTGAATGTCGAAACAACTGCCGAGCAGGTGTTTGTTTACTTTCGATTCGTTTTTAATACGAACTGCGTTTCCATGGCATTTAACGCCCGACTCAATCCGATACGATCCCAATTTTTGGCGTAACGACCTTGAGACTCAAAACATTTTGAATCCTGCTTCCATGAGCGTTTTCAAAACAGCAAGTATTTTGAAATGGATTTGAAAACGACACGGGAACGTAGTAATTGTATCAGAGCTACAGTTTAGCGGGAGATAGGCAGGCATGGGCGGTACCAGGGCGCCGTTGTTCGTAGCGTCACTAGGGTCTTAGGCGGTGTCGGTGGATGACGCTAGAATACTGGCGGTACTATTCTTCCCGTCGTTGAGCCACCAGATCCTACACTCAGCCGTAACCAAGGAGCTGGCGAGACGGGGACACCAGATGGTGGTCGTCACCCCAGATCCCATCAACGATCCGAGTGAGTGAGAGTGAGTGTGAGGGGTGACATCAGGTGAGTATAGAGCAGCGCCGGAATAATTGAGTGGGAGAAACGGGAGTTCCCCGAGAAAACTAGCCGACCAGCAGCATCGTCCGGTACGATTCCCACGTGCGAAAATCCGGGGACCGACCTCGTCGGGAATCGAACCCGGGTCGCCTTGGTGGGAGGCGAATGGTCTGACCATTCGGCCACCGCTGCCCCATCAACGATCCGACCTTCCCAAGCTACACCGAGATCGACATCTCCAGCACGTACTAGTCTTTTTGCGAGATAGATTCCGATTAACAAACTCTTCACCGGCTTCTGCGAGATAGGCTCCAACGTGTGCACACGAGCAGGTACAGGCGATGATCGATCCAAATAACACTCACAACCACTTCGACCATCTTGAAGTGAATGTTGACGTCGTGCATGAACACATCATCATTCAGGTTCACCGCTTCATTGATGGGCATATACGTTCGGTGCCCCTTGTGGCAGTTCTTCACGACTCTGTGGGTAACCCCACCAACTCTCCTTACGGCCCTGAACTCATATTCTCATTCACAGACAGAAACCATACATTTTACCGTAAAAAGTGATTTTTTTTTCAGATCTGGCAAAATTATAACTTCATTAACAAAGTTCTGCTCACAGTTGGTTTAGTTGCTGAACACTTTTTGGGCCTGCAACACATTTTGTTGGATACCTTCAAAATCAAATTAGCTTGGTTTTCGTGAACCATCTGCCGGGCTTCCAGAACCCAAGACCGAAGGTTCGTGGTATTGTGCATATTAACGGATTTTACATCAATCCTCCAAAGCAACTACCCGTGGTAAGTACACTGTTTTTGGAACTACTTTTCTAAACTAATTCGTTTATGTGATAGGCCTACAAGGTTGTCTTAAACTATGAGTGCAATTGCTTTTATGTGCTTGCCTATGCAAAAGTGGATACAGTACTATTTTAATAACTGCATTGTACAGGAACTTGTCTGGGAAGTATTCACCCATGATAATCGATATTATAAACGTGTTAAACCAAAAAATCAAAGAACCAATCTGTTAATGGATGTGTTACTTTTAGCAAAACCTGTGACCCGAGAATAGTTATGGTACGATAACAGCCCCAGTTAAATAAATGAAATCTTAGGACGTTTTGCTGAGGTAGATAATGCACGACCACTTAAGTTCACAGTATTTTCTCCGTTACGCTACGAGCATTTCTTAAGGCGTATCAACATTTATTTATTTATTCATACATATATATATATATATATATATATGTGTGTGTGTGTGTGTGTGTGTGTGTGTGTGTATAAATGTTTTAAATGGAATGTGTTTGTAAGGTAAATACTAATTAAACATTATGTACTGAAGTTTGAAAATATGTACTCACAATATGGAAGATTCCTATATTTTATCATATTTTTGTTTAAAAGGGCGTTTAATTTAATGAACAACGGTGCCATACTTTGTTTCTCTGCGTCTGAATAATTCGAGAAAAACTTAAATAAAATGAGCAGTCTGTTTTGCTCGGCAAAAACGTGAACCGCCATGTTGATGTCTCTGTGACGTCACGATACTGTACAATTTAATGTACATTAACATCCAAACGACAGCAATATACATTCAAGTCGTGAAATTGTTTTAAATAAAGTAATTTATGCGATTAAATCCAGCATGTCTTGATCTCCGAAGAGTAGGTATAAATGTGGATTCTTAGTAGTTCGTTTGTGCATCAATAAAATGCAATTTACTCCGAATAAAATCTTAACTATAGCGTCGTCTGTTAAATAAAGACGACAGAATAGTTTAAACTTCTAGAAGAGACCTACTATTAACGACAAAAATTCAGTTTATGTATGTAATGATGTATTGTGTACAATATGACACGGTCAGCATAAAATAAATAAGTTCTTTTAAGTTAAAAGTTGCAGCCAATGGCCGTGTTTGAAATGGGCCCTTACCAAGCTTCAAGCCCTCGAAAAGTCAATTGCGGAAGTGACGTCACACACACACCGCTGTTCGAATTCACAGGAATGGCTCATATGCACCGTAGAATGTTCCCATCGGCTATGAGGACGAGCCACTTAACCTTCTAGAGCCCCAGGTCCGCATTCACAAAATGCAGCCTACTTCCTGAAGTGAACAAGGGCTTAGGGAAGGAGAAGTGATCAAGGGCACTTTGCACTGAAATCGAACACGGCCAATAGCTCGCAGGTTGTGACGAAATTTCTGCAGCTGTAGTGTTTTGGCTTTTCCCACTTTCTGTGGCAACACCTTTAGCCAATAGGCGAGTTCAAGGCACCCGTGATTGACCAATAATTCGAGGAGTGGGCGGGGTCTTGCGAAACTCGTCCCGAGATGGCAGCATTACTCTCAATGCATTCACGAGAAACGAAAATATTACTGAGAGAAAAAAAAATTACTTGTAATAAAATAATATATTTGCTATATTATTTTCCTGACTCGCGTATGCAACCAGAAGGTTCGATCATCAGTCTGTGCCAGGCTTAGTTAATCACATTCCATCTATTAGCTCGATAGGTTCACTTTTTGTAAGCATGTGAAATTCGTTCGGCTGACCTTTCAAACCTAAAAGTATGATTATATTCCGGATCTGAAACATTAAAATGAATTCGTAGTAGTTAATATCACTCGGGAATTTAAATTAAATTGCCATAAACTCAAACCTATGAATAAAACGCCGCAATGTATGAGAGCTACTAATACCTTGCTGTCTCACTCCTTTAAAAATCATCATCAGTGAAATCTTCGTTGTTAACTACCAAATATTCAACCACGCATGCCTTTACAACGGGACAATTTTCCGTGCTAACTTTTACGTAACCAGGTTCGCTAAATTTAATCGGTTTTTGAGTTTGTGAAAAATTGCAACACACATTATAATACCAGGCGGGCGGCAGCTAACCAAAACAAGTAAGGCTACGTCATAAATGTGTTGTCCAATAAGAACGCGTTTTTAATGTTTACGGTGGCGAGCCATTTGAAAATATGGCTCAATAATTTGAAAATTGCAATGTCCACGGAGCTATCTTTGCCTGGGTGCATTTAGTGCCGAAATAATTCGAAGGAATGAGGTAAATATTAAAACGTTTTCTAGGAATCTTCCTTATTGGCTTAAGTTATAAGGTATTTAATCGTATGAAGTTTTCAAACTGTCAAGAAAAAGAAGAATGGTTATTCCTATTGAAAATATGTACGTATTTTTGTGATTATTGTGGGGATAACACATGCATGTGAGAAAAAATAAACTAGAGATACGAAAACTATTTTGTTTTAAACATTTCTAATTATTTTTCGGAAGTTTATGTTCACAGAATAATGTTCGCCGATATGGAATCAGTCTCAATAATTTAATATCATATACAGTAGGACAGAAATTTATTGCAACACTGGTGAACTAAATCTACGAGGGATGGCCACATATGGAACCGCTCAGTATTTATTTATGTGTTTATAAATCAGAGTGTCATACTGACATCAGTTTGTTTAACCTCCAAGTCAAGTTAAGAAAGAATGATACTGAAAATCAGTAATCTTTGCTGGATTTTAAATAAGCTGACATTTTTAGGTCGTTTCTGAAGGGTATGGTATAACTTACATGCAGCCAGCATCTTGAATGATTGTACTTAATTGTTGACACTACAAATGTTTATGTTAAGCCCTGTCCTCTCGATGCTCATAATTTGTTTTTGTTATTTTATTGTTTTCATAACTACTCAAGCTCTATAGCAGGTTTAATTTAACATTTGTGTATTCAGATTTGTTAATTATTCTGGAGATTGTCAAAACCTTGCTCATAAATGTTAAATAATTAATTGGCTATCAAAAAAATTGTACGTATGTTAATTTATAAATTTCAGTACCCACATCCCACGCATAGAATAATAATGAACCAATTTAAGTGTTTGCAAATAAATTCAGTCTAAGTTTCTTTGTATGTTATGCTTGGACCAGAATTTATTATAAAATTTAATTATCAGCTTACATTAGGATGTTCAATTCGCAGAAAAAAATAAAGCACGATATTTAAAAATTTGTGAAGTGAAATTATGAATCAACTAAATTATACCAACCACAATATGAAAAAAATTATTTTCATGTACATAGTATGTTTTTATAAGAGTATTCGGAAAATTTTTAATTTATTTTTAAATAAATAGAAAGAAAATACAGCAATTTTCCTCGTTATTATTTTAAAAAATAAACTCCCTTACAAATCGTACAATTTCAACTATACGAACTGAACAAACATCTGCAAATAAATAATTTAATTTTCACTTGTATAAAAATTTACATTACTTCATTATCAGTCAACTTTCTCTCTTCCTAAAAAGCAAAGCTTTGCTTTCCTAACTATGAACTTCACAAATATGTACAGCAGGATAATGACAAGTGACGTAATTGTCAGGAGGAAGAGGATGACGTCCAGTAGGAGGTATGTGTACCAGGGCATGTCCACAGCTGCAGTACGCAAGTGCTTCGCTCCTTTGTGTCGTAGTACGTACTCCGTCCACCAGACAGCGCGCTCCAAGGGCTTCATAGGTTGGTCGTTCACCACAGCTGACAAGCGCTCCATGTTCTCCCGGTAGCTGCAATTAACAAATACATTTTCTCAGTTCAAGGACACAGGAATTCTTTCTGTATTCTGTAATTTCAAATAATTCATCCTGTCATTAATAAGGAAATCACTATGTATCCTTCATCCAGAATTATCAGAAAGTAAAATTTTTACATCGAGTATAACTACGCATTTTGTTGCTTTACATAACACACATTTTCATAAATTTTATTTTTACAAATGAAATTTTTCTGTTTCTGAGAATTTTAATTTCACAGAATTCTAACAAAAAAAAAAATAAGTATATTTAGGAAGCCTTTCTACAACTGATCTTTGGTTTGAAAATAAGTACGAAACATTATTGAAAGAGTGGAAACGAAGTAACAAATATATATATATATATATATATATATATATATATTTATTTATTCTTTTGTTACACACATACACACAATATTGTGCTAGGAATGGTGGGTAGTTACTAGCGAGTTCATTAAAATTAATTGCAAGACACGAATAGGATATTATTTTGTAACATCTGAACCTTATAAATATTTGATTTAATAAAATCATACTGTAAAACTAAACTAGATTATGTAACGACACACAAAACTCATAGTAGCATTCAACTAAAGCTGAAAAAGACAAAACATAACAAATTCTAGTACGGTGTAAAATAAATTGGACAAAATTTTTTAACAAAACTGATTTCCAATCTCTACAAATCTGATGCTGACCACATTACTTAACATTTCATTAGAACTAATCAACTGATTAGCATTTTGGAATTTCCTCAATCGGAAAACCAAAATAGAATAAATTATGGAGACAAATACATGTGTAGTTTCAATTTTATACTGCCATTCAATCTAGCTCTGATCACGCATACTGTGATTCAGACAACTGATTTTGTCCGACGAGGAAGAATACATGTTCAGAAGAAACAAGACGTTACCAGCATAACTGATAAGCCTACTTTCCTCAGAGTGAGTGCAAAGTAACCTTGAAGGTTAAAATCATTTACGTTCATTTAGGAATATTGAATCATAAACTTAATTAGGAAATATTATAATGAAATACACAAAAAATAAGTCAGCATACTGTGCTATATACCCATACACAGTTTGGTTAAAATGAAGATAAACATTTCTGGGATGTCTTTCTATCATAAAGATAGAAATGGCCGTTAATTTCAAAATATTACCACAGGATAAAGGAAATACACAAAAACCCACCAACTAACTAGAAATCGCGTGCCGAAATTAATGAACTCCGGAAAAATATTTCCCCAAATATGTCATATTACGCAAAAATATGACATCGTCACCATTGTAAAAATATGAGAAAGTGATTAACAAAATACAGACATGTAAATTCAACTTTGTAGGCTATGTAGTGTATCTGTTCCAAGTTTAATGAAATACAATAAAAATTCTTAACACATATGGCATATTATACAAAAAATATAATAATGGTTACTAATATGTAATTCTACGCTAAACTATAAAGAAGACCGCAGTTTTAAAAGTATGAAAACATGATCAACGTAATACACAAAAGTAAAGTCAGCTTTGTTTGTAGTAGCAAGTTAGGTGATATTATAAAACATGTTTCCTAAGGTGTACAATACTATGCTAAAGATACAAAAATAACCGACATTTTGAAAATATTAACACAGACTAAACAAAATACACAACGGTAAAGTCGGCTGTTTATGTGGTATACGTGTACCAAGTTTGACAGAGTTCTGAAAAATATTTCTTCAGATATGTAATGCTATCCTTAAAATATAAACATGGCCGCCTTTTCAAAAACATAAATACAGGATGAACGAAATACACAAAGTCAAGTCGACTTTGTATGTAGTATATGTGTACCAAGTTTGATGAAATTCTAAAATATGGTTCCTTAGATATCAATCTAAAAATGTTAAAATGGCCGCCATTTTGAAAGTATGAAAAGGGCGTAAACGGAATATATAAAAGTCAAGTCATGTTGCCAAGTACAATATGTGTACAATCAACTGGTTGAAAACTTTTTAGGAGGCAGATACACAGACAGGAAGGTGATGTAATAAGCCTACTTTTTACTTCTGAAAGTAAGGTAGCAAAAAAAAAAACTGTGTTAAAAGTTTCAAAATATTAAGAGTAGGTATCTTACAGCACACATCGACACAATGAGGTGTAGTCTATCTCTTCAGAGGGGCAATGAGTTTTCATTTAAAAATTCAGTAATTACTATCTCAGAGCCTCCTCTCTCACGTCCACACGTCTCTAACTCTCCAATGTGTTACTGATTCAGAAAATGCAGTCATGTTAAACCAACTACAAGGAATTTCACTTCAAATCAATTATACATGAGAACTTTCA
Source organism: Medauroidea extradentata (assembly GCA_003012365.1). Classification (NCBI taxonomy): domain Eukaryota; kingdom Metazoa; phylum Arthropoda; class Insecta; order Phasmatodea; family Phasmatidae; genus Medauroidea; species Medauroidea extradentata. The sequence continues at coordinate 19,860 of PNEQ01077373.1, read as the reverse complement.
TAAATCATACTAAACGCAGGAATTCCATAACATTATTATTACTGAAATTCAATGGTCTAGGCCAGTAAAATAATATTAAGCCACACTTATTCAATGCAATGGACACAATTGGTGTGACGTCACACGACGATGCTGGTTCCAAACAGACACTCTCGGCCCATGCTAAACAAGATCCAATTACTGGTCCTTGTTTGTAATAATCAAGTTAAAGAAAAATTATGCCAATTCTGTTGTTTTTTCGAAATAAGTAAAATCAAAGATGTTATGTAAATATAGCGTAACAAGTAACATTGCAGCGTAATCGTAGTTATTTATGTGTAAGTAGTGACACGGTTACATAACCTGAAGGTAAACGTGCATGTTTGTTCTCGTTTGAGTAGTACAGTTTGTTTACAATTCAAATGTGGGCCTCAAATTAAATCATCTGATAAATAATACCTACATTGATATTGTTTACGGTTATTCTTTCTATAACTCCTAAATTATGTTTAAGCATTGTATGGTGGGTTACATCTTCGTGCCAGGTTATTTTTTTTATATATTTTTGCAAATTAGTTACTTTCCCAGGCAATTTTTCGAAGAAATGTTAAAGCACGAATGGGGAACCAGGCTAAAAATAATCGCAACATTGCTATTTTTATTGGTATGCCTAGCTCAATGAGTTGGTTACCCCTTTCCACAAAGAGCAATTTGTAGATTAAGAAAATACGACAGTAAGTAAAGCAATTTAAGGTTGGAGAAATTGTGGGGTAGGGGCACAAACCTTTAGTGCAGGTGCACAGAAAATTGTAGGGTAGGGACAGTAACACCATGGAGCAAAGGTACAGAAATTTGGTAGGGTTACTAAAAATTGTTGAGCATGAATACTAAACAATGTGAGGCAGGGGATAGGGCATTGAAAATCGTGGGACAGTAAAAAATATGAGACAGTGTCAGCTGCACTGCAAACTATGGGGCAGGGACATTAAAACCATGGGGACAGTGGTACAGAAATTTGTAGGGGAGGGTCACTGAAAATTGTGGGGTAGAGACATTAAAAATCATAGGACAGGGTACAGAACATTTATGAGTAGGGGCACAGAAAATTGGAGAGTAAAGTCACTGAAAATTGTAAGGAAGGTACATTAAAAGTCATGGGGCAGACGTACAGACAGTTTAAGGGTAGTGGAACTGAAAATTGTGGGATAGGAACATTAAAAATTCATTGAGTAGAGGCACATAATGTTTTAGGGTAGGAACACTAAATATGTGGGGAAGGGAGATTAAGAACTGAAGGTTTTAGGGCAAGGGCACTAAAAATGTGAGGCCGGGACAAGTCATTGGGTAACAAACCTACGAAAATGAATCACTTATAATCAACAAGACGTTACATTTTTAAAATCTAAGCCACCCTTCATTTTCGTCAGCAGGAGAAGTTGTATAGGCCTAGCTAAATAGCGATGCCTAACTTACCTATCGCGAACATGACTTAGTTTGAACATTACTACAAAAATGCAGGAAGACCACTTTAATATTAACTACGTTTCCATGTTGTTTCGAAAACGAATCGAGTATTGAATTCGGACTAAGTACGATACCGTCTACATACAAACTCTGGATCAGATTGAAATCGATTTCCGTTCGCTGGCAAAATTTGTCTGTGATAATTTCGGTACAATTGAAATTTACGTTGGCTGACATGAAATAAATACTCCACACATACATCCGTTTATTTTTCTTTCGGCTATGCACGTAATAAAATTTATAAAGAAAACGAAATGGATACAAGAATATTATTGTTACTCATGATCGTATGATAATTTTTAATCAGTCTATTTCATTTGCACCTGTCAACAGATTATCTGAAGGCCGAGGCAACTGCCGAATGTGTGCTTGTTTACTTTCGATTCGTTTGCAATGTGATCCGCGTTTCCATGCCATTTTACGCCCGACTTAATCCGATACGATCCCAATTTTCGGTGTAACAACCTTGAGACTCGAATTGATTTGAATTCCACCTGCAGGAGCGTTTTCAAAACGGTAAGTGTTTTGAAATCGATCTAAAAACGACATGAAAACGTATATGTAACATAACTTCATGTTTATAAGTTGTATCAATCTTCGTCTCGTACAGTACAATGTCCGAAGGAACAAAGACGCATACTATACAAATCGCAACACAAGGCCCTACATAACTGTATTTTCCCGCTTAGTGTATTAAATTCTTTCAAATCTGGCAATTGCAGTTTACGCGGGAAGTCCAGCTGCACTCTTGTTTGCCATTCTTTAGGCCTAAACTAAAGTATGTATATATTTTTAATGGCATTACTAAAATACTTCGGGTAGCCAAATGGATATTCCAATGCTGAAAACTCAAAACAAACGTTATTTTGGAACCGGTACTCTTGTGTGACGTCACAATTACCGGTGTCCATGGGTTGACAACATATACTTGTTTCGTCTGATAGTTATGCAATAACCATTTTAAACTACGGTCTATTGCATTGTTTTAAACATTCTCAAGTATTGAAGTACAGTGCACAATTGAATTATTTTGATATATGATGCTGTAATTACCATTCTAGCGAAAATAATAACTAAACAACATTATTATCATTAGCAAAAAACTATTGAGTTCAAAATGTAAACATTAAAAAATAAAATTTACCATAATGTATGCATCATTACAACACACACTATGTTAACGTTGTATAACCTAATTAATATGAATACCACATGCTTAACTTATTTCACTGTACATTCACGTTTCACTTACACAGTAGTCTCCGTGATTTAAACACGATCTTAAAATACTATGAAAAAACTCACCAGCTTAATGTTACAAATACTAGGTTATTGTAGACAGTTTCACGAAATTTATACTATACTTCTGTTATCTGTTTCTATAATTTAAAATGTATTGATTATGCAATCAGTACAGATTTTTACTGAGTAAGTACAAACGAGTAGATCTTAACACATTAAGAGAATTGACTATTAAAAGGAGGATATGTTAGGTTTTGTCTAGTTTAAGAAATGTGACTCTTTTCAATGTAGCCTACAGTATTTTTCTGACGGAAAAAATTAGCGTTATTTCAGAAATTCAAATAACATCTCATGAATTCAACATACCTTTCATCCTCGATGAGTTTCCTTAGAGCTTCAAGTAACACAGTTTTGTTTACGTCGTCCATCTCCAGTCGTATTGATACTCCTCTGTCTTCTGCCACTTTCGTCTGGTAATCTTGGTCACCAAACATAGGAATGCCTAACATCGGGACCTTCATCTGTATAGCTTCTTCGGTGCTTTGAATTCCTCCTTGGGTGATGAAAACTTTGATTTTGGGGTGGCCTTAATAACAGATCTAACATTATTGTTTAATGCAGGAACTATACAATAACTTTAATAATTTATAAGTACAACTTAAATAAGAAAAAGGATTAAAATATGTACAATCGTTATTTTATTATATTATTTAGTATTGTAGGACAATGTCTTACTCATATATATTCGAGATTTATTTTTAAATCCAGGAATATTACGTAAGTATTTTTCTCAGAGGAGTATACTCAGGTATTATAAAATGTGAAAAGTATGATGATTTGTAAATATAGTCTCTCTTCTAATATTTAGTTTTACATAGGCTATAATTTTATACATACACACATACACATTGAAATAGTATTGCATTGAAATGCAGATTTTAATTTAAAATTTATTCTTAATTCGACACCGCAAGATGAACTTTGATTTTGTGGAATGGTTTTTTTTTATTTAACTGTTTTTAACATTGTAATTTTAGCCCCTATTTAATATGCTAATTAACTAATTATTTGTTTGCTATTTTTAAGTTATTATTTGATTGTTAATTTTTATTTAGCCGTTGCTATCTCTTTCACCAAGTATGGTTATATTTTTCTTCTTTTTATTGTGCTGGTATTACTGGCAAATGGAGTTATGGAACAATTGTACATGCTAAGCAAAATATTCTTTCTCCAAGCCTCGAGGTATGACACCTTGTAGCCTTTGCGGGTTCTTTGAAATTAGCGTACCGAGGCACTAATCTTCCTTGCTCCCTGAACTTTCTTTAAGATGAAGATCTAAGGCCCGGGATCATATTTGCCGCCATCTTATATAATTAGTACACCAAAGGGAGGGTGTATAGACTAGGATGAAGTAAAAGTGCTGCCACATGAGAAGAGGCATTATTATTATTTTTCTACATTACCAGCTAGCTAATTAACTTGCGAGCTTCAAGTCATCAAGGAAGAATTCGTAAGCTGTCTGAACATTTTACAAACTGCAATTTGTTTTATTAACTTTTACGATTTCAGCTAAATTATTCTTTGCTTCGAAATATGCCTAACTGAACATTTTGTACAACGGCTAAGAATTTTAAAAATTAATTTAACGTGCGTAGCTGTACCGCCTCTAGCCATCTTGAGCACGTACTTTATGATTTCTAGTTCCAGTTAATTCATACCCAGCGGTATGAGTACTAAATGTATTAATACTCTACCTACGTATTGAGTTTTGCAGAGGCTTAGATATTTCATGAACCCAAATTATATATTAAAATCAAACGAGAAAGAATATTCCACGAACAGTAAAGATATGATTGAATATTGCCAAAACATGTCTGTGCTTTTGGGTGAGAGAGTATTGTACACTTTTGTGTAGGGAATGCATCTGGATGGTTAATTTTTGTTCCGTCTGAATACAATTCAAATGTAGCCTCTAGTGTGGGTATATTACTACCATGCTACTTAACGTATACGTATCAGTATCACTACTAATATTGTATATATGTATATCTTCAACCACACTACACAATACCATTTTGGTTTAGATATGTCGCCAACCATACCAGTACGCGTAGTTGGATTACCCAACTTCAGTATTTCTACAACTAAGTTATATATATATATATATATATATATATATATATATATATATATATATATATACATACATATATATACACATATATATATACGCACATCTACGTGTGCAAACATGACGTATGTATACAGGTTGATTCCTAATTAAACCGACATCATTCGGGAGGTGATTTCTGTCGACGAAATATGTCGAAAACGTATACACGACTTGTAGCCTAAAGTTATTATTAAGGGGTACGAACCCTTAAAGTAATAGGTTTGATAATGATTTTGTGAACGAAAATGAGAAACCATTTGATATTAAATACCAATTTTTTCGCACAAAGTTTACGTGAAGCTGTTAAAAGTGTTGGTTTGCATTTTATAAATTTCATCCTTCTAACATTAACAAAATTCGTATAAGGGTCATTGTAATTGTTCTAAAAGTTTTAATCGTGTATTTTAATACAAATTTAGTGATAAATTAAGAAATCAAAGTTTGACTGTAACAAAAAATGTTGCCTTTTTCTGACACTTTTGAACATTGGTTCTCTTCGTAATTCTTTTTGCAGTTTTTTTGGAAGTTGATTAATAACTCCTGCCTCTATGCAACGTGTGTAACGTACGCAGTGCGGGTTGTCTACGACACGGGCGCAGTGCTTAACATCTATGTTTTGTAGGCATTTAGGCCCTGTATATCGTGTCAGTTTTCACAAATTCAGGTTGTGACAGCTAAAAATAATAAAAATATTAACAATGATATGTTAATAATAAAAATACTAACATAATCGTATAAGTTACATATGTTTAAAGGAAGTACTGATCTAAACACCGTCGTTAATACGGTTCGAAAAAGTGATGTTTGAGAACACGTGGTTTCTTATTTACGTTCATAAAAGCATTATAAAATCTCTTACTTTAAGGGTGTGTACCGCCCTTAATAGTAACTTTAGGCTATAAGTCATGCATACTTTTTCAACGTATTTCATCCGGTACTACTTTCCGAAAGGTGTTGGTTAAATTGAGAATCAGTGTGTACACATTCTGCAAGGAAATTAATATACGAAACTCCGGGAGGCGATTCTTCACGAAAAAGTAAGCAGACACTGTATGGGACAATTTTAGGGCAAGTGAATATGAAAGAAGGAATGAGTCCTTGAAATGGAATTTTAAATTGTGTTTGGTCAAAATTTCATAAAACTATTAAGAGTTAAATTACAAGTCTGTAGGTGATGTTAAGTGTTATTGAGATCTTTAATCTGTAAAAAAAAAAAAAAATGTGGCCTTCAACCCCACCCCCCTTTTTAATGAAAATAATAGGGTTGGCCACACTGGAATTTCATAAAATTACTTTGCCGTCAGGTTTTGTGAACATTTTATGCTGTCTATCCGAGTAGTATATCGTGGGGAACAAGAAAGGTCCTCGTGTTGGAAACTACTAGAATGTACCGTTTACAAGACAAATGCACACAGCTTTTGCTGTGGCAATAATACAACGCCTGGTGCATAGGCAAATACTGGCACTTTCCACAAGTAATTAATACGCCGTGTTCTCAGAATAATGCAACATGCGATGCAGGTTTTAAAATAATGTTGCAGAATCAATCCCATCAAATTTTAAATTATTAAGTTCAAATCGGTAAATATGGTAAGGAATCTGGTTTTGCAGCAGTTTTACAAAATGTTGCTTTTTTACAAGAGATAAGTTAGTGGATTTTATGAACATTAAATTATTTTTGGCACAGTCTGAAATAATTACAAACGTTATTAAAATAATTTATTTATTTCCGTCGCAGAATGACATGCCGGAGTGCCATGATTTCCGAAATAACAAGCAGTGGTCGCACAATTGTATTTTCTTAATTATTTGTGTCTGTCATTCAGCGAAAAAAAAATAAATGAAACACTTGAAAAAGTATTTAAACTATTTTAGAATCTACGAAAATGGTGTAGTGACGTTTGAAAAATTCATTAATTTTCTGCAAACGAAAAATACGAATTTTACAAAAATGCTGCAAAACCAAACTTGTTGCCAAATTTATCGAGTAGAAACATTTTTTAAAGTTTATTTCACTAGATTTTGTGAAGTGCTTTTAAAAAATTTCATCACAGGTTGCATTTCCTAAGAGCACTTCATATGTATAAAACAAACATTTCTTAGCTACTACTAGGAGTTGTGTTAGAATCACAGCAAAAATTTGTGTGCATTTTTATTGTAAACGGTACATTCTAGGAGTTTGCAACAAGAGGACCTATTTTGTTCCTTACGATGTACTGATCTAATAGACAGCATAAATTTTGACTAAACCTGAAGGCAAAACAATTTTATGCAATTTGAGCGCGGGCACCCCCATTATTATCATGAAAGGAGAAGGTTTGATGACTAGATTTATTACAGGTTAAAGAATTGTAATCGAACTCCTAACCGTTTTTGAAATTTTGACCAAACAATATTTTTAATTTCCTATCTTAAAAGTGTCCTATATAATGTCTGCTTATATATAACGCAATGATTTTCAAGCATACAGTTACTTTGGTATAACATTTTTTAAACCTGCTAATTGAAAATTACCCACACAGATGAGTTATATTTACAAAATTACTTAAAGATTGTCTTACAGGTCCACAGAATATGCCAATAAGATAGCACACAATGTAAATTGGAATTTTAATTTTCAACACACATTTTTCCATCAACCTTTATACATTGCTCGTAAACACCGCTGTAAGCCTACTTATGTGCGTAACAATACGAAATTTATACATAAGATATACACGTATTTTACAGTTTGTATGTCGGTAGAGATATGATTTTCTGTAAAGAATTGTTTTGCACACGCCAAGATTCATCAAAGGAAAATTCTATTATTTTCCTGTAATTTTTATGTTATTTTCATCACTGACAAACCAGCACACATCGGCATCCTGTAAGATACTTCTCGTCAATTGGAATAAATACCCTAGGAAGTACCTCCCGGTTAATTAAAGAGTAACAGGCGAAGAACAAGGCCGCCCTGTAGTTAGGAAGTACTTGTGCTTAAGTATTTCAAATATTTGATGATCCACTATTAATGTGAATCCGAGGTAATTCGCTTACCTACCAGATTTTAGATGCAGTAAAATTCAATAAACACAATTAGAGACAATTTTGGAATAATATTTTGAAGTTCACCTTTAACAGTTTTCTTGGAAGGGTTAAATTTGTTAGCTGTTGACTTGCTCAACTAACTCTACAAAAATTTTCTATGTACGATGCTACGATTGCTGGTTGACTGACTGTCTCACAAAGTTTTTGATTACTTTAAACTGTTATTTATAAATAGTTGATAGTACGATAATACATTATTTGTTTTCCCCTCTTCCGCAAAAAAGGGTAACATTGTCGCATTGAAAAACATATATTTTCTCTTTGTTTATTTTAGTTTATTCCTCAATGAGATGGGAATTAATTTCCTCGATAACCGTACTGTACCATGACTATCAGTCATGTTTGCTATCAGCAACTGAACAAGGTCTATTGTTGTGTAACGTGTGATTTTGATCAAACAGCTACCATCATTCAGCAAAATTTTGTCAGGATCACAACTTTAGCGAATTTTGGCTGATGTTGGTATTCGGCGTAAATTTTTGTGTCTATCGTAACGTATATTATCATATTCCCAACATACACACTGCTGAGACACAAAATAAAATGTTACAGTCCAAAAAGTTTCCCCTGTAAGACACTCTTGAAATCCTACCTTAGAAATTTAAAAGTTTCTCATTAAAAAAATAGTTTAGTTTAATTTTCTTACAGTCATAAATTATGGACCAAAACTTTTTGAGGTTTGGCCACAGTTAATGTTTGTTGAAAAAATATCATTATCTGAAAAGTGTGGACAGCATTTGGAAGAACACAATAATGTCTTTACTTGTGAACTATTGGAGCAATTGATGCAATATTTAACGACATTGACTTTTTAGTTCCAGGCTTTTATTGCACATTTTTAGGAAGGGTGATGAAATATTAGCATTACATGTAATAGGGAACGTATATCTTACAATTTTCGCAGCAATTTGTTTGCTCATACTTGTTTGTTTCATTATTACTTTAGTATTCAAGAACGTCGAATGATGAAAATAATTATTTTGTCGCAATATAGCAGTTAAAACGCCCTTCAAAAACCTACTCCAAGCACAAGCAATATCACGGAATTTTTCCTTGAACTTGTCAAAAGAATTTATTTTATATAACAGAATAATTCGATATTTTTTCGGTGTTGTGCAGCATTTATTTTATGACTGTTTACTTTTGACGGTTTCTATATGTTTACAATTACAACATATATTTTTCAACCAGTTTAATTGAAATTGATTTTAACACCCTTACCCAGAATGTTAACTTAAGGTGGAGTATAAAACATTTAGAACAATATCAGGACATTTATGCGGTATTATTTAACTCGATCTCCTTGAAACTAAAAATTAGTAGTAATTCAAAAACATAGTACTTAGAGAGTAGTACAGAATTTTACAATAACCGACAATGTCACTCGTATTCACATGATGATTCTGTATTAACTTGTTCTGTGAGCAATATTTTTTTTTTTGCCATTGTGAGGCAGAGTCCACAAACGGTGGTTAGTTTAAAATTAATTTGGTTAGCAAAAGGGACAGTCAGAAAACAGATTAGAATCATAGACGTCTTCTTTAAAAGCAACTTTTTACCCAGGCTGAAAAATATTACATAACTCAGGTCTTATGGACGTCATTTAACAACCATTCTACTCTTTTAAATCAAATTTTAGATTATTTAATTTAAGAATTTATTTCAGGTGTTGATCTATCCGACTATCGTGTCTCGATAGCCCTTACCGATCATGCTCTGGGTCATGAACCTGGGATGCGGCAAATGCCTTCAGACATATGAGGTCCATGAGACATAAGTGAAATGTATCGTGGAATCTTTATTGATCGAGGTGAGTAAGGGGAATTTAGGGCTAGCAGTTAAAAATATGAAACAAATAATCGTCACGAATTAAACGAGATGAAGACATTTTTAAAGGACCGTCTGTTATTTATATGGTTGCATTTGATGGCATTATAGATAGACGAAAATAACTTTACATTCTCTTATGTAGCTGCAATTATAAACAAACAGAAGAAACTGGATAAGGAGATAATCCAACCTTATGACATGATGTCACAAGAAGTTCCGCAGGTTGTTACATTGTAACGAAACATTTCAAGTTTCGCTCGATTTTCGTGTCTCAATAACAGTTGGCATAATGCCACGTGTTCTAGCCACATCTTTACCCTCTGATTTCACTTCTGTATCGTGAGTGTAGTGTAGACATGGTACTCACGTAATACGTCCTGCTGTGGCATCCACTTGGCTATCATGACGTTGGCGGGTTGTCCTGGGAGGTTGTCTGACTCCCACTTCCACAGCACGTGGTAGTCACGTAGCTCGGTAAATGCCTCCACGAATATGTTGCGCTTCTCGGGTGTTAACTGGTCGCTCCTCGCGTTACTGCCGAGACTGAAGTATATTACACCCTTGGGAGCTTCGTCCAGAAACTTCTGGATATCCTGCCGACACACCCAAAGTATATGCACTATGTATCGACAACTGTACGTTTTTCATACAGCTGTGTATATAGCATATTTGGCCAGATTAGTGAGAAAATATATTTAAACTAGGGGGACCGAGTCGTTTAGCATAGCATCTTGCATCAGAATAAGAAATACCATATATTTTGGTATTATAAATTATTTACCAGAAATGTGCTACTCTAACAAATTAATAGCTGAACTGATTATACCAGGCATGTGAGTGAATATTTACCGAGTGTGACCCTGTCGCTTAGCGTAGGCCTAATTACTTACTCATAGTAAAAAGTACCTTAACTTAAGGTTTATTAAATTATTGACCAGAAAAATGGCAGAACTTTAACATGTTTGCTCATGAACTTACATTTTCTGGGCGGTACTTTCTGCAATTTTTGTCAGTTTTCGTCTACGACACTTATATTTTCTAAGTTTATCTTCAATAACTGTCCTACAAAGTATGTAAATACCTCACTGAAATATGAATAATTTGTGTGTCACTATACAATTTATAAGTTTCAAATTATATAATCATTATACTGAACTTTCACTTGTCATTTCCAAACATGTACATTTAAGTGTTATACAACATTATTTATTTCACTTACCGGTTTATCATATTTTTAAAACTTTTACTGTAAATACTAAATTGAGGCGTACATACCTGAGGGAGAGCTTTAGGGGGTCTAATGTGAAAGCCATTGATGTACACAACAGCCGGCACATTTGGTCTTGGGCTGTGAAAGCCTTCCATGCAGGTCATGAACAGCATACTGGCTTGCATATGAAGATCTCCTATGTAAGGCGTGGATGGTCCGAAATACCGTTTGACTATCGCGTCTTGTCTAGGCATGGTGGTTCCGTAGAAGAATCTGCTTAGTCTAAGATTGAAGATCACAGTTTCCAAGCGCTGCCAGAATGTCCTGTTCTTATCGGTGTAAGGGAAGGCTACTACTGGGATATAAGAAGGATTTGTAGGGTTGCCAAAGGCGTCATGAAATACACTCGACAGCGGAAGAGACGAGATACCGATCATTGGGGCGGAGAACCTGTGAGAAAATGCGACCATGCACGGAGTCAAGAACCATTCCAAGATGATAAGATCAAAATGTTCCTTCGTGTTGTTACGATCGATCATAGAAATCACCTTCTCGTGGCTCAGTATTGTTTCGCACATATAGTCAGCATTGAGGAATGCGCCCTTGAGAACTTGTAGCGATGGTCTCTTTTCCTGCTTTGCGGTAGAGAACTTGTTGGATTGCTGGAATGCCTTGTACATGCTGGACACGTCGATCTCGGTGAAGCCGTTGAGCCGCGTGTTGTTGACGGGGTCAGGGGTGACCACGACCAGCTGGTGACCTCTCTTGTTAAGCTCCAGCGATAGCTTTCGGTACACAACCTGGTGGCTGATCGACGGGATAGGGAACACACCGAGAATCCTCGCTCCTTCCGCGAATCTTCCTGCTAAGACCGCGCACGTCACTGTCAAGAGCAGCAAATACTGGAGACTGGTCATCAAGCTGGTCACTGAACTGAAGTCAGGAATACTGGAATGCTTCTTCATCGTGTCTATGACTCGTGTGTAATAAGACAGTTGGACTGATACAGATGGGCAAATTTATATACGCCAAGCGAGGAGATCGCGTATTATTTTAAGGTGTAAAGTCCGTGGACGTTGCCCTGCAGTCTTATCTGGTTGCTGAAGCCACTCTACAGAGTGGCAAGTCACGCCACCTCGTATCTGATGTACTCCATGCAGTAATCCAATCTCTGACTTGCGAAATTACTGATAGCATACGGGAGAAGTCTGCATCAATAATGTCAACGTAATAGAAGCAAAGAAGTTAAATTTATTCATAATTAGTTTTTTTTCTCAGGATAACAAATTACAGCTGACTGAACACATGATGTGCTGGTTTCGAAACTAGTAAAAGCTATGGATATGAGAGTCGGTTTCAGCACTGATGAAAAGAAAATAATTTTTCTGCGCTACAAGTATCCGCTCTCAAACCCAGACCTACGATAGCAAGGTGACCTTAAGGAAGGTTATTTCTCCCCAAAAATTGAAAATGCTAAACATAAAGTACAGTCTAATCTCTGCGCCTCTCTCTTTCAAACATAGAGTACATGTTATATATGGGGGAAAGTTGCAGTTGTCAACCACAGGAAATACACATGAACCTGACCAAAACTGATTATTTTAACTTGCGAACAATTTTCCTTGATTCACATGGAGTAAACTTCAAACCACCAATACCATTTCGATGTTCAGGCAGGTGGAAGTAGAAAAAACTGGCTGCACACATGCTTGAAACAAACTGTAAAAAATGTTAGTAATGTTACTCATCATATGAATGGTAATATTCCCCAACCTTGAGAGGGAAATCGGATTTCCGAATATGTGTGGAAATTTCCGCAAGGTAATGTATTCACCACACAAACCCCTCGGAAGTTTCGCTCGCGCGTTATGTCAAATTGTCCTAGAGATCTTGCGCCAATATGTAATGAAAAAATACATTACCAGTTGAGTAACTTTCCTTGAAACGTGTTGAGTAATTTTCCCTCACTTGTAGAGGTAATTAGCTTCCATTACATGTAGAGTAAATTTACCTAAACTAGGTAGAGACGGGAAAAATTCGCGGGTTCACTGAGCTGTAGGCTAGCCTTCAATAATATATGTGAAATCATGCAGACAACAGCTGTTTATTAGCTGCTTGCTGTCACAGGAAATGGGCCTTCATTCAGTTACTGTTTCATTATTGGCTCGGTTACTTCCAGGAAGTGTCGAGTAAGTCAACGGGCAATTGTGAACGTGATACAGACCTATAGTTGCTGGAATTCTAGCTTGCACCGAAAATAAAACGCGAAATTTTCAGGTCTCTAGGGATAGGGCATCTCTTTTCTAGGGGGATCCGGATTTCCTTTGGTAGTTTAGTCGTTAGTATCTCTTTCTGCATTTGCTTTGTCACGCACTCTACAACAGTCAACTGATCTGCTCGATAAGAGTGAAGTGTCGTGTCGAAGTTATGATTTGACTGTATATAAGCACACGCTTCGAGACACTAAACTGTACACAAACAAAATATTATTGAGATATTTGAAGATCTGCAAATTATTACGTTATTTTCCGACTACAGACTAGACTGCAAGCTATTTAGGTATTTGTCTCTCTTTCAGTGACCTTCATTAGCGTGTATGTGACGTGGTTTGCACTTTGCAGTGAGACAACTTGGTCAATAATTGGAAATTTCCACAGTAGAGTGATCAACAGCACGTATTGCAGTAAAATACGTACATCACATAAGGGCCGATGGCCGATGACCAATGACATTACAGATTGGGTTCAAGGCTGTACAGGTCAATAGAGTTCAGCCTGGTCTCAAATAATAAGGCGAAGTTTGCATGTTTCTAGATGTATTGTAATTTAGGCGGCTTTAGAATAAAAGAAACTAATTCTTGAGTTTATAAGTAAATTGAAGTGATTTCCACATAGATTATTAGCCTATTATGTTTTTCATCGTTGAAATTATGTGTGCTTCACCATTTCTACGCCATTCTCTCACTAACATACACTTAAAAATAGTTTGTAAATATGCCACACGTGCGTATAGAAGCGCTAAGAAAGTAGGTATTGATAGAATTGTTTGCCAGACATCCATGGTAGCACTCCTAAATGTTTTTATAAAACAGTCAAATGCGTACTAAAGTTACCAAAATTGTATCGTAACAGCTGTAAAAGTCTGCATATTTACAAGACGGAAGTATGGTAACTGTCACATACTGCGTTTAGGTTAATTACTTCCTGAACATATTAGGAAGTTTTTTACAGTGTACGCTTGTACGAACAGTAGAAGAATCAATGTGAGTGACAAGAAGTAGGTTATGGCAGGTTAAGAGCTTGCACATATATTTCTTTAAAGCGCTCTCATATTTGCATAAAATCGGCTTAGTACGCTAGAGTATCACTAATTTACAAATAATAAAGTGTTAAATTACATCATAACAGTAAAAAAAGCAAAAGTTATTAATAGAGCAACACATTATTTAATCGTCTCTACGAGAGGTTTGACTGTGTAAAAGGTAGCTTAGAGTTATTATTCTCTGAAGGCTGTAACGAAAAATGAAATAAAAATGTACCTACATTAAATTAATCAAAATAAGTGAATACAGGCAAGAAGCTAACTTGCACAGAATACAAACTCACGTGTAGATTTCTTCGCATGGCACGAAATGAACATATAAATAAATAGAGGTACGATTTATAGTTTTCATATTGGAAAAATTTTGTGTTGGACTTTTTTATTTAACTTTTAAGATTCAAGATTTTCTTTAAAATAAAGCCCTCAGAGTAACCAGTAGCACGCACGACAGCCTACGAAAAACTTTGATAACTTACGAATGTCTTGGCTTCTTTCTAATCAGACTTCTGACTTATTTTAATGCATTACTTTCTTCGACTTTAAAGAGTTTTAAATGCATGAGGACAGAAGAGTTTTGAATGAGATGACCCTTTGCATCATTTGTTAAGTAGAAACGTTTATCTTAGTTGGTATACAATTTTTTAAAGTATAGTTGTAGTAAATATCGGGTCTCTAGATTATTTCATTTAATTGCAAAAGTATTTAAACATTTATATAACAGGACGCTTCCTAGATTAAGTAGGTACTAAATATTAAGTTGAAATAGTTTTATTTGAGATTCTGTTATTGTAGGTCGTAAGTCTCAGGTTACTAATTAAGTACATTATCCTTAGACTACATTTAAGTTGATGTCTCCAAGGATTTCATAGTAATATGAGTACTGCATCGGGTTTTTTCAAATTATGTAATGATCGGAATTTGCTGGAAGGCCGGTAATAATGATAAAAGCCAACCTTTGAACGGCAATTTTTAAAATGAAGTTGACATTGTTTTAACATAGGAAGAGTCGGCTTCTATATCTTTCGTGAACTTTGCCTGCTCAAAGGTGAGATCGGCACAAGAGTTATCTTGGCTATGATTAGTTTAAGTACTTTAAGTACTGTTACGCCCTCATAAAGTTAAAACGGAGAGTTAAAAGGGTGACAACTCTCAAAGACAAAGATCACACACACACACACACACACATATATATATATATATATATATATATGTACGTACGTATAATAAGCGCTGGTGAGGAGTGACATGAAGGGAGTGTGGAGCAGCGCCGGAATGAAATGGTGGAGGGAACCTGAGATCCCCGAGAAAACCAGCCAACTAGCAGCATCGTTTGGCACGATTCCCACAGCAAAGATCCGAAGATAGACCCCGCCGGGAATCGAACCCGTGCCGCCTTGGTGGAAGGTGAATTGTCTGAGCATTCGGCCACCGCGGCCCGAATTTCTAATTGTCTAATGGTCATATCCACATATTCACTATTAGGCCTTACATTTAGAACACATGTTTAGGCTTCAATGCTAACTCTTACCATTAGAAGCTACTTTAAGTTCATTACTTGGCCTCAATTTTAGACCCTACACTTTTTTCTACATACTTTAATACATCGTCATGAAACCTAACCCAAGAACTATTTTCTGGCTCCACCATTAGACCTTATTTTCAGAGCTCAGCATTATCTAGACTTAAGTTTTCGGTTCCAAAGTTATAACTCAGTATTTAAGCTCACTCTAGAACTTACCTTCAGACTACCACTATTTGATCTTGCAAATAGACATCACATTTAGTGGTAGACCTCAATATTAGATCTGACTATGAGACTTAATTTGTGACAACATTTAAAGGCTTCATTACCATTAAATCTCACGACTAGACCGCCATTAAGCTTCATCGTTTGACATAATTTTTAGACTTACCTTCAGGCTACTACTATTAGATCACGCAGTCTGACCTAACTTTTCAGAACACTCTTTATACCTGATTATCATAACTCACTTTCTATAAGCTCTCTTATTCATTTTGGACCCAACAATAGATTTTACAATTATACCTCACAGTTAGACACAATCTGACAGCTTATTTTATGTCCCGCTTTAAAAAATCGTTACTCTCCTTTCCGATGTTTTGGTATTAGACATTAGGATTCGACCTCACAATAAAAGTTCACTTTAGGCCTCATTTATTGACCTTACATTCTGCCCTAAATAATAAACTAAACTTTATACATAATAAAAAAAACAAGATTGTAAGTTTCCCAAGTGAGGTCGACTTATTACCTGGAACCTCGAAAGAATTTCTTTAAAATGTTCCATTCGAACCTGATCTTCGACCCTTTTCTGTACGAAAACTTGAATATTAAAGAAAAAAATAGAGAATTTATATAATTTGTTTTTTTTTTGTAACACGATAAAGGAACATGTGAATAAATCACGAATAGATGTGATTTATATTTTTTTAAATCTTCAAAATGCAGTGTTACCAAACGTTCAAGACGAACGAATCAACAGATGTTCTACTGACAGTTTAGCTAAGATACACTCAGACGCCAGAATAGTGAAGGAAGATCTAGACGCAACCCATATAATTTGCATTGCTTTGAAAATTAGAAGATACTTTAATTCAATAAATTTGTAATTTATTACTCAAAACGTTATTCAAACAGGTTCGTACACTAATGAACATAAATTTTTACGTGTACAAAGTTGGGAAATATAAGAATTTAGTTTTATTTTCAAACACTCATTCTTCCACCTTGTAAAAAAAAGTTATAAATAAGCCAATAAACCGTACCAGGAACATTTTTAAATTGCAAATATACAAGAACTACAATCCGAATGATTACGAAATTCTTATTTGTAATGTGGTTTTTCCAGCATTACAATTAATGTAAAGGAAGTTTCAGATGTATGATAAATATGGTTAAAGTTGAGTACTATTTATAAATAAAAATATTAAAAAAATATTACAAGATGCCAACTCATGTCCTAACATTTCACAAGTTTTCATCACGTTAGAAGTAATGTCTTTGAATGTTTCGTGCAGTGGGACAGAATGACAAGCTGTATTATTGTGGACCTACACTATTGCAATATTATGTTGTCCCAGAAATCTTAGAAAGAGACTAAAAAATACAAACAACGAAATACGAAAAAAGATAAAACAAGCCGAATTGGCTGTAGTCAACACATCCAAATCGGCTTGTTTTCTCTTTTTTCGTATTCGTTGTTTGTTTTTCTTAGTCTCTGTCTAAGATTTCTGGGACGTCATAATATTGCAATGGCGTGTGTCCACAATAATACAGCTTGTCACATTAGAAGTGATAACTACTTAATGTTCTACTTGTTTGGTGTATGACGGCGATAAGCACACGAGATGATAAGAAACTGGATTCTGTAGGTTTACTAAAGTGAATTTGAGATAATTTTTAGCGAGCGGTAAAAGAAACGTATTTATAACGTCCCGTGAGAATGAAATGATGTGAATATGCAGCGGCAGTAGAATATTGTGGCAAGCAAAGCGGAAGTACGTCAGGAAGCCCACCGATCATAAAAAGTCCGCCAAGTTTCCCACATGCAAAAGTTGGAAGCCAGTACACTGGGAGTCAAAGCCTGATCGTTGTGGTAGGAGACATTACGGATACCACCGCAGCGCTCACCAAGCAGAGGAACTGCAAGAGCGGAGCTGTGTTATGACAACACTTTGAAGGTTACCCTCGATATTGAGAGCAGGCTGACATATATAACGAGTGGGCAGGGCCACCGTGGTTGTTGTTCATCGGACCGTCAGCTGGGGCACCTCCAGGTCGGCTAGGACGCCGTCCCCCTGCTGACCAACTCCGTCGTCCGAGGGCCGGACGTCTGGGACTCCGCTCGTGACCCGGGGAGGTCACGTCAGTGCCCACGTGCGATAACGTCAGAGTGTCGACGACGCCAATATTCAGTGGTAAGCTGCTTGGAACTGGGTTCCAATATTCTTCTAGACAAGCTCCCCTGTATTCAGGTCTTCAGCCAAGATTGTACAACGCCAATTGTAAAGCTGTACTGTGCACTGTCAATGTAAATTAAAGCCCCTTCTAGTCAATATTGTGGCATCTGAAAATTATCCTTCATACCTGGTCGCAGTACATAGGAGTCACTGGATTTATTTGCTTGGACATACTCCATTGCGATGGAGTATGTCCAAGCAAATGTCATGCACTCCTATTGCACAGTTCTTTCAAAGATCACATAGGAGTCAGTTGAGTGGTGGAGACGGTAGTAGCCTCCAGTCTGAGCACGCCGCCCTTATGTTCACCCCGAGAACCAACTGGAATAGAGAACCATTTTAAAGGGTGAAACAATGTGCTCTGACCACTAAACCACCGTAACTCTGAATGTCTCGTAGAGAAATTTACACTTGCTATACGGCTATGTGTAATAAATATGTTATTTACCTTAGTCATGCACAGTGAAATATTAGGGTATAGTTTTCTTGACACATTTATAGTAACTCTTCAATGCTGGTTTATAAAGTAGTTATAAATTAACATTTTTTTTTTACAGATTTTGTCTATTGCGGTGCAAAAAACAATTATTATTTCAACATCTTAAAAACCTTTGATTTAATGTTAAAAAAATACAACAAAAAATTTACAGTCGTACAACTGTCCATCATAGAAGTAGACAATTTAAATTCTACCAATACGGCTATATTTCGGCATATAGAAGAATACTACGTTAACAAAAACAGGAAAAATTCACATCTACGGAGATATAAAGTTCTACGGTTTTACCGAAACAAACTAATCTGTAACTGTAGAACTAACTTAGTGAATTTTAAAGAAAACATAACACACATCTATTATAAGGCATATTCTACTGCACATTATCTACACGCAGAGTTGATTTTTCAGGCGTATTCCCAGAAATATTCATTGCAGGTTTTCTTGATTGTTGAAACACTCCTTCCAGTAGTCATTGACACCTAGAGTTAACAAAAATACGTTGCTTAGATTTTCTTATATTCTCAAATAAACAGTATAATAAATAATAGTGAAATAATTTACAAAATAAGTAGGTCAGTATAAGAATAGTTTATTTACAGACGTTTGCTCTTAGAGTAAAAGAGCACGTCGCCCTGTGAAGATGGTACGGGTAATTTCTAAGATGTTTTTAGGAATTCTAAAGTAAAATAAAAAACTCAAAATATAATGTTACATATTACATAATCTATATGCTGCTTTCCTTGATGTACGCAATCATTACTTATGAGTAAAACATATGACTGTTAGTTGAAATAAAATAAAAAAATTTTGACTGTTAAGGCTGTTGGACCCGAAAAATTTTATAGCTAATTATTATCCCTACATATAGGTATCCTATAGACTAGCTTTTGTGCCAAAAAGATTAACTTCTAAAACTTCTAGTTTCAGAATTATAGGTTCTCAAAGTTACGATTTTCGACATTTCGTGCCATAGGTTTCTGGAGAACCAGAAGAGATATATTGGTAATTTTT